>JAOWAN010069557.1:0-11463 GCA_028566635.1 Lobelia cardinalis
TTCATTTTATTATGTTGTTTGTGTATTTTTTATAACTAAATGTTCATTTTAATATTCTTATTATTATTGTTAATTTTTAGTAACAACGATAAAAATGAATATTTAATTTTAAAAAATAAACAATCAACGTATTAAAATGAATAGGCGCTCCTTGCTAGGAGCGCATAGGTGCTCCATATACAGATTGCTATTTGAACAGCTATATACAATAAAAAGAGTACGCCATTTATAATTTGTATTTGAACAATTATATATATATATATATATGAGTTTATTCCGTTAGGAACCATCTTATTTTAATAACTTTAGAAACTACTATGATACAAATAATAATTTTTAGAATATAATATTAAATTTTTATAAAACTTCATTCTCCAAAGCTATACATATTTGCAAAAAAACAGTGGCATTTTTGTAATTAATTGAAAATGCTCTCTCCTCTAACCTCCTTAATCATTTTAAATTCAATTATTATTATTACTTATGATATTATTACTCTAAAATCGTTAAAACAGCTAACAACCAAACCTAGCTAATTAAGCTCTTCATGCATGCATGTTTAACTGATCATGATCATCTCCTAAAATAAAATTACCATAAGAAATTAATAAAATAACCAAAAATACGGCACTTTCTAATTATTATTTACCAATTAAGGAGGGGCTAGCAATATAGCTAGCTATATGTAGCTAACATGATCTCAAACTAATTAATTGGGAAGAAAGATCGACGGAGAAGAATATATATATAATCACGCGATGATCATCTTATGCTACCATAAGGAAGAAGGGAACAATGACGAAACAAACATATGCGATTAATGCAGTCATTAATATAGAATGATAAGCTGCAGAAGCTGGTACTGGTGACAAACATGAGTAGATTTGTCACCACACAAAGGAGGCAATTTTGCGACATTTGATATGTCAATATCGACGCCCAATTGTGCACTGCTCTTCAATGATTCTCATATGCACCCGAAATCGGTCATTACGACCGTCTTGAACCCCGTGCAACACGTTCCGTTCGACTTCGACTCGTTGGAACCTTTACTCAAATAAGGTAAAAAATCGGTCATTTTGTATACGGGCGTGCTGCAACTAGGCGTGGATAGCATCGACGATGGGTGTGATTTCTCCATTAACGTACACTAGAGCCCAAGTAGCCAAAACGCATGTCAATAGGAAGAGCGTGGCCATTGTTTTTTCAATTTGGGTGGACGGAACGTTAATGGGGATGCTTAACTTCAATCATCTCATAATCGAAAACTCAAAATTAAAATTTATTTTCATATTCGTATTTAAAATTAAATTTTCTATCAAACAAGATCTAAAAAAAATGTGTTTCGAATAATATTTTATTTATAACTACGATACAAAAAATTATAAACAGGATATAAGAAAATTATAAGCAGGCTTTTAGAAATTATTTTTGTATCCCGATTATAAATTATTGTATCCTAGTTGTAAATTCTTATATTTTAGCATATGTTGAGTATATAACGATTGATATTCTTGTATTCGAGTTATAAATTCTTGTATTCTAACTAGTTGTATTATTTTATTATTTTAATTGTGCATCGGTATTATTTTATCCTAGTTATAAATTTTGTATACTAGCATATATGTTTGACTATAGAATTATTGTTGATATTATTGTATCCTAGTTATAAATTTTGTATACCAGCTTATTTATTTCAACATACACTCATTGATATTCTTGTATGCTAATAATAATTTCTTGTTTTCCAGTTATGAGTTTTTGTATCTCATTTATAATTTCATGTATCCTAGTTATGAGACCAACCACACAAAAAACGTTTTCGAAATATATTCTTCATGAATTTTGTTTTTAAAAGAAAATTTAATTTTGAACAAGAATCTGCAATCGAATTTTAATTTTGAATTTTAGATCATGAGATATTTTATTTTAAATAATTTTCATTTTTTAGGAGAGAGAAAATAAGGTAGTTATATAATTATTCTTGTATTTCTCATTTATCACAGAATTGCCACCGATAATTATTTTTTTTAATTCAATCAATTAGATCTAAGGGCTGAAAATGGTTCCTAAAGTTCCTAAAATAGTAAGTTTCTCAATTGAACAGCTTCATATATATATAGATATAGGGGTTTATTCCGCTATAAACCACTTTTTCGTACCAATCGTACGAACCAGTTGTATGTTAGTACATTTTTGTTGTATGTTAGTTAAATGTCTATATTTTATAAAATAAAGATCCAACACAAGAAATTTTTTTTAAGAAAATCAACTAAGATATAACAAAAATATACTAAGATACAACATATTCGTAAATATACAACAAACTAACTAAGATGCGAAAATACAACAAAAATGTAATAACATACAACGGAGTCTTATTAATATACAACAAAAAATATTAAGATACAACAAAATTAACGAATATACAACAAAAAAGTACTAAGATACAACAGTTCGCATGTTTGTACGATATTTATGGTTTGTATTTGATCATTTTTCTATATATATATATATATATATATATGTAGTATGGAGCTTATTCTGCTACAAACCACTTTTTTGTACAAATCGTACGAACCAGTTGTATCTTTGTACATTTTTGTTATATGTTAATTATTATGTCTGTATTTAGTAAAATAAAGATCCAACACACAATTTTTTTTAAGAAAATCAACTAAGATACGATAAAAGTATACTAAAATACAAAATATTCGTAAATATACAACAAACTAACAAAGATACAAAAGTACAACAAAAATATAATAAGATACAACGGAGTATTAATAAGATACAATTAAAAAAAAATTAAGATACAAAAAAATTAACAAAGATACAACAAAAATATACTAAGATACAACTGATTCACACGTTTGTACAATATTTGTGATTTGTAGCTGATCATTTTCCAATGTACATCATTCGGCAAATAAGCAATGCATAATTAATGATCACATACACCTTTATAGCTATGACTTGGAATTACAATTTAAACAAGTTTTGAATAATACTGAGCAAAGTGGAATTGTGAACAGTGATCAGAAATACCTTCACAGGGAAGCTATGTCAAGAGTTTTGAATAATGTTGAGAGCTAAATAGAATAAACACAGTCACAAATACCTTTATAAACCTCGATCGGGAAGGCATGTTAACGGCTGGAACTACACTTTGACATCAAGTTTTGAAGCAAAGTAGAATCTTAACATCTGATACAAACCTTTGGAAAGAAATTTGTTGAAAAGACTGATCACTGGCAATATCAAGCTTTCCAATCTTCATGGTATCATCCACGATGAAGATGGTATAATGCACAACATTTGGGTGTAGTTCTCTGTTAACCATTTCTCTTAGGATTCCTTGAGCCATCTTTCCAACGGCCGAAATTTCAAAGCCCTAGAATCATAGGCGATGACGGTAGGCAAGATCGATGCTTCCTTCACCATTTCGGAGAGTAAGTTTAGAGCATGGATCATCTATTTCGTCTTTTGTATATCTGAATTGTGCCATGTTCACAGCCCACATGTTTATCCATCAGTTTGAGCAAGGCAACGGACGGCATTGTCGGTCTTTCCAATTTTGCAGAGCCCTTTAATCATGGTCCCATAGGTGACTACATTGGGTTTGGCAAATTTTCTCCGAGATCAACTTCTTGAACAAATTCTCAGCCTCAGAAAACCTCTCTTTGAATCACCCCATTCAAGAGAGACTTGAAGGTAGTCCACCTTGGGTTGAAGACAGGCAGCCAAGACTGCGTAACCCAAGTCAATATGATTCAGTCAATAGCAATTGTCAAGGTGTATTCATTAACAGGGACTCCCAACAAATCCATTTCATTTAACAGGGAAATTGAGCTAGAGTAATGTTTCATGTTGACGATGGAGCCAAGCAATTGGGCTAAAAATGAAGGGAGAGGATGCATTTGGAGCATATGATCAAAGAGAAGAAGAGCATCAACAGGGTTTTTGACATTAGACCAGATAAACCCAAGTAGAGAACAACTATAGGGTTTTGGGGAATTGAATTAAAAATGGGATTTGCAGAAGTCTGGTTCCTAAAAGTGTGATGTGAAAGTTTCAAAACCTACCAAACCATGGCTTTCCTACAAATGAAAAACTATTAATAAGACAAGCAATCAATACTGGATGACAGAAGAAAAAGTAGTGAATAGTATATATAATCCCATTTGAAAGTGAAGTCTTCATTATCTTATGCAGCAATTGTGCAATACTTTTTCTTTTTCTTTCTTCAGCAAGGACCAAGACACATTACCCTCTGGAATTACCAAATCCTAAATGCATACATGAAAAGTTAGATAAAATGTACAGTTTATATCAAACATGATCAAAAGACATATGTGCATGTTCAAGATAAGACCTACTTTGGACTCATAATTAGAAAACCCATTCCCAGCTAAGCTACAAGAAGTTAGTGGCAATAAAATGAGTGGTATCTATAACTTAATTGGATTTAGCCCCACTTCTATAGGCATTTAGAGTAAGGCAACGATTAGTTGGGAGCGAAGTAAGGTAAGATAGGAAAACTTGTAACCAAAAGGAATCTTCCTTAATCTAATAGAGCTTGGCCTGCAGGGTATACATGATGCAACTTATACATAATACATAGGCTTAAAGTGCACAAAAGTGCAAGGAAACAATTATAACACAATAATTCTTTCAGTATTGAAGTCAGAAATAATCCAAACTTCCTTAATGATTAAAAACTAAGGTGTTAAACGACCTTCCTTACGTGGGTTGTTTATGTTTCTCCTGGACGCATGTCTAGCCAAATTCATACTCCATAATCTACCTCATAAGTTCCCACTGGGGGATACGGGAGTGTAAGTGCCTGCATTTCCGGGTTATGCTCCCATTGGGTGATAGGGGTCTTTAAATCTGCCCCTTTCCATTGGGACTTCTTCTGTAAGTGCATCCAGTAATTATCTAAGCACCTTTACATGCACCAACGCGTTGACCAGCTAAAGAGTACTCAGTTGAAGCATCAAATTACATATATCTCCATTTCATCAAAAAAGAAGAAGCGAGAAAGAAAAATAAAGTAAAACAAATGAAAAGTCCATTATCTCACGGTGAAAATTTACATACCATCAACTCGGCTCGGCTGTTATCTCAATTACTTGGGTTGACAATGCAAGTCTTTTTTAGTAAATTCAAAGTTGTCTTTTACCTAAAGCTCAGAGCGCCAGGCTTGGCAAGCCAAGTTTGAGGTGGCATTCCATACATTATCAGGGTGCCTCACCATCCTTCTGATCTAAATGATGTAATAAGTGTTCCAGATCTTTCTCAGTGACAATATCAAGTCATGCTCCAGATGGTTGCAACTGCAAGAAGGCATAATTCAGTACAATGCTCGCTAGAAACTTGGGAGGTCAATTTCTTCAACGAGTTACCTACCTATTACATTAATCAAGTATCTAGAACAGAACTCCGTCAGCAAGCAGGTTGATCAAGATAAACTTGAGGAAGAACGCAGGTCAAATAAATTTGGATAGAATAGGAATAACATATTGGAACACTTTTCAACGAGAGAAGAAGAATATTGAAATTCATCTTCAGAACCCGGTACTATAATGTAATATTGAAAACAGCCAGGTAGATCTAATGGCACTTTGAAAACTCCTTGTTGATTCACATTAATGTGAATGTTGTTATGATCCAAGGTGGCGTAGCAAAATGCTCCCATAGTTTACATTCTTTGATGAAAAATGGAAAAATAAGAATCGCAAGAATGGTGAGTCTAGAAACACAGAAAACAGTTCACATTAATTACAAATTATGAACATAAGGATTACTTATACTGACATAGACAAAACAACAAATAGTTGGTGACGATCGATGTGAGCATCAACAAATCCCAGTTTACCGGTTAGCCGCAAGAGAGCTATAATTCAAGCAGTAGAATCTCCTTAGTCCTCCCCCTTCCAATCAGATCTCTTAAGGATGCTGCAAGTTTGCCTACAGGTGAAGCAGATATTTTAACTTGTCAAAAGGCAGGAAAAATGGAGTAATAGAGAGACAAAGGAAAAACAACTATTTTGGATTGACTCTGAAAAAATAGTATAGACACAAAATGCATAGGCGATTATCAGTTTGTGATTGAAACTTTGCGACAGATAGTTTTGGGATGAGAGGGTTTGAGAGTTTAGTTTGCATTTGGAGAAAATGTTAAAGCAGCAACAGATGAATATATTGATGCTAGAAAAAGAAAAGAATGAACATACCTCTCTGCCTTCAAGCCTGTGGAGAAGTCACTTATGGTTGGATGTTTGTAAATGAATCATGGTAGTAGAGGAAGTATGTTAGAAGAAATTGGCAGAGAAACTCAATCCGTAACCCCCCAAAGCGTGTAGCAGACGTGGGAGAGGGCACACCTATTTTGCTGAAGTTGGGTTGCCATGTCAACATTTTATTTTTTTTTTAATCGTAAATTCTGTGAAAATAGGATTAGGCTTTTGGAGACCTCTCAAGCAATCAACTACATTTGCTTATATATTAGGGTAATGGCATTCTAGAATTATTGATTTGAAAGTTGTAAGATTTTCGGGATGATCCCAAAATAAACTTGTGCATGTACTCGTGAGAAGTGTCCCCCCCCCTCCCCCCTCTCAATGCCACATACACATACAAAGGAACAACTTTTCATTCAACTGCTAATTATTTTTTTATCATTCCCTCTCGGGTTTTGTTTTCCCTTCTAGCTTAGCTTGGAAGCAATCTTCAGCATAAGGAGAAAAAAGGCGCGCTTGGGTAAACAAAAACAAAACGTAAAGGATCAAGGACAACAAAAATTTGTACATAATACAGCGAATGAGAAGGCCACCAAAAATCATAAAACCTACTTTTAGACAGTCGTCCACTACCGTTAAGAGCAGGTCATTCCGAAATCAATCGGCTAAAATACCCATGTGCGGCTACGATCACACAAAGAAAAGGCATATACAGTGAACAGCAGCTATTAACTATTCAAGTGGAATTCCTGCCTGGACATCCATAATTAGTTTAAAACAATTTCTGTGAAATTAAAACATCAGAAATAATTTCTCTACCCGTGAGAAAGGTGTGTTCTGGAGAAAATTCCAGCTATAAATTCCATCAAAATGTTATGTACCATGTGTACATATTTCAGGGTTGATAGCTTCATTGGATAACCAAATTGACTATATTACTTTCTGAAACACAAACAGTCAATATGAGTAAGAAGACAAGCAGAGTTTACATTACTGCTACTTCTTTATTTTTGCATGTCCAATTTAGGCAAGAAGAAAATAATTTGTAGATAACTATCAAAGAGAATGATAATCACAAATGCCCTTACAAATCATAAGAACGGATGTTATGATTTGGAATTACACTGTGAATAAGTTTTGAATATTGTTAAGCAAAGCAGGATCTTGAAAGATGATCACAATTACCTTTATAAACCTCAGGAAGCGATGTTATGAGTTGTAATCATACTTTGACAGCAAGTTTTGAATAATGTAAGCAAAGTAGAATCTTGAAGAATGTAAGCAAAGAAGAATCTTGAATAATGATCATAAATACATTTACAAACCTTCAGAAACGATGTCATGAACGGGAGTGGAGTTACACACGCATTTGTCCCTGCAAACAATGTCTAGCGCTCGGTCTCAAAAAAACCCGGGGCTAGACGTCTATCAATGAATTGTAAGTGACCGCGTCTGGATTCAAGCCTCTTTAAATTGTTAGTTGTAGAATATCTTCCGCATCTTTATACTCTCCCTTCCTTGGAGAATGCATCCACCAAGATATTAAAGGTAAACACATTTGGGTAGATTTTTCTGTTAACCATTTCTCGTAACATTCCTTGACCTTCTTTCCCATCACCGAAACTACCAAGGCCTTGAATCAGACAGTTGTTGGTAATGACATTGGGCGTCTTAGTAAGAGGGGGGAGGGTTAAGGATTTGCCCTGTGGGATCGACATCCGGGAAGAGGGAGAAGAGGCGGAGTTCGACCAAACGGCCCTGAAAGGCGAAGGCAGGCTTCTATTATTGAATTCCCCCAACTCGCCATTGTCAAATCCGACTCAACAGAATATGGAGGTATTTAATGGCAGAACCGGGTCATGGTCAAGATGAAACATTACTCTAGCGCCATGGCTATTCAATTGTTTTTGTCAATTGGGTCTAGGGCGTTACAGTAATGTTTCATCTTGAGCATAGACCCAAGCAATCGGTTGAAATCAGAAGCCCGAAGCAGAGGATGCATTTGGAGCATATGAGCAAAGAAAAGAAGAGCATCATCGAGGTTGTGGATACTAGTTCGGGTGAACTCGGGTATAAATCTAGGGTTTCTGGGAAATGAATGAAGAATGGGATTTGAGGCCGTAAGAGAAGAGTAAGTGCGGAATTGAATTAATAATGGGATTTTGCAAATTTTACAGCAATCAGAGCCTAAGAAGTGCAGATGTAATGAGTTTGGATTGAGAAAACTGGTAAAAGTAGCACCTTTACCAGAATGAACGAGTGCCCGCATTGATTCGCAACCCTAGAATTGATGGAAGACGGTATAATTTGTAGAATAGAGCAGTAGTGGGGCTGTGTTGGGAGTCGTTTGGTACAAATTATATCGAGCTCTTCTTGCTATGAGTCCGCCCAAAACGCTGAGAACCTTACATTCTAAGGGCTGGGTCGTCAAATTTTGATGGTTTGATTTGGTTTTTTTTAATGATTAAAGTAAAAAGTAAGATAGATAAAGAGATAATGGTGGGACCTATAAAAAATCAAAAATTAAAAACGATGATAAAATAACTCGGTGACCCAAGCCTAACTTATTTTGAATAAATCACCAATTCTTTTTATCTTCGTTTTTAGTTTTTAATTTTTTATACGTTCCACCATTATCTCTCTTCTACTTTTTCACTTTAATCATTATAAAAAACTAAATTAAATCATTAAAAATTGACTTTCTAACTCAAACTAGTGATTTTTCAAAAGTATTAGTACATTTTTCTCTCTTTCTCTCCTCCTCTTTCGATTTTATCTCTCTCTATTTCGTCTCTCAATTTCTCTTTCTCTCCCTCTCTTTCGATTTTATCTCTCTATTTCATCTCTCTCTATTTCGTCTCTCTCTCTCTTGGATCTCAATCACGTCGACGTCAAAGTCTTAGCAGTTCAGAAGATTCAGGATGCTATTTATCGCCTCATAGAGCATCATTTTATACTTGTTTTAAGAAAGATGGGTTCTGAAATCGCCAGATTTAATGACGGAATAGAGGTGTGAAAAGGCATGGAGAAATCGAGAGAGACGAGGGAGATGGGTGACGGATTGATGAGAAAGAAATCGTGAGAGTGAGAAGAGAGGTTGTTGGCCGCATTTAATGGTGATTTTGAGATAGGAGAGGAGTTTCGACTTAAAAGGAAACGAGTTAACCGAAAATTATGGTGAGGGTTTTTGATATGTATGTACATTGCAAGTCATTTCTATGCACATTATAGGTATTCAATATGTACATTAAGGCTGTCACTGTCGTCCGCTCTCACATCTTCTCTTCTACTTTCGATTTCGACGGCGAATGACCGTCATGTACATAGAGATGACTAATAATGTACATATAAAATGCATGCAATGTATATATAGAATATTCGTAATGTACATATTGATCAGAACTAAAAACTATAAAATGTCTATCATGTACATAAAAATGACTAATAATGTACATATACAATGCATGCAATGAACATATAGAGTATTTGTAATGTACATATAGATCAGAATGAGGAACTATAGAATATACGTCGTGTATATAGAGATAACTAATAATGTACATATAGAATGTATGTAATGTACATATCTAATATTCATAATGTATATATAGAGATAACTAATAACTAATAATTTACATATAGAATATATGTAATGTACATATAGAATATTTGTAATGTATATATAGATCGAAACTAAGAACTATAGAATGTTTGTCAATTACATAGAGATAACTAGTAATGTACATATAGAATATTAGTAATGTACAACTAGAAATTTGTAATGTATATATAAATTGAAACTAGGAACTATAGAATGTCTATCAATTAGATAGAGATAACTAGGAATGTACATATATAATGTATATTGTGCATATATAATATTTGTAATCTACATAAAGATAATGGTGTATCTGAATGCACATAGGTGTCTAACTAAACGTACACAGGTGAAGAAATTTAATTTTTGAATATTTCAGATCCTTTTTTTTTTTAGGCGAGAACTGTATATAATTAATTCGGTAATTTATGTGAAAATTCCTAAAATTGTGGAATAAATTAATCATACCATTTTTTTTATCCTAAATTAATGGGATGAAAAAATCAATTTTTCTTCCAACTAACTCTCCTCATTCTCCAATTCCTCCAAATTGGAGAGCGTAACATAGTTGCTCCTTGGACACTCCTAACAACGAGTGCCTATAGAGGTCATTAACATGAAAGAGTTTAATAATTTTGAAGGGATGTTCGGTAGCCATTTATAATAATTATTAATTAATTAAAGATAAATCTGAATTAGACACTAATACTTTTATTTATCTTTATTATTAATATTTAAAAATAAAACTATTAATGACCTCATTAATATTAATCTCATTAATTATATTATCCCTACTTCTATCACTTCTATCAAACTGACTCCCAATAGTATAATTCATGGGACAAGAAGAGGGGGTTAAGAGGTCCAAGTGAAATACGAAACTATAAATATTTAATTTTGACTTTTCTGATTAATTTTAATGCATTTTCGTTTTTTTATTGAGGATTAACTAATTATATTAAGTTATTATAATACTATTATCAATAATTTACTTAATAATTTTACCAAAGTTGAAATATTAGAATTTAAAATATACTCCATTTATTCTCGAATAAAATAAATGCGTTGTCTTAATTTTTTAATCAACATAATTAAAATTTAACTAATAAGTAATTAAAAAAATTACATTTATGAAAATATTAGTAAGTATTTACGTAAAATTCTTATACATATTATAAAATATAGAAAATTTTAAATTAAATAAGTATCTAATAATGTTTTAAATTAAAATTTGAAAACTTAAAACAATATATTTATTTAGGAACAAAGTGAACAGTAAATATATGTCTAATAACTTTATTTCGAAAATTAAGCAAGACAATCTTCTAGCAAAGTTTAACAGGGGTGTAACGGTCATTTGACAAAGATTATAAGTTAGATATTGATTATAATTATTTATTAATGAAAAATGCAAAGCAGTTGTTCCCCTGTGTAAACCGAAATTCAAATACAATTGCATCAACTTTTGTGGAAGCTAAAACAATTTTCACCAACTAGGGAGGCACAGAAAACCAGAAGATCTGACGAGCGCCTAGGCGCTCCATTCTATTAGGAGCGCCCAAGGCACATATATGTTATAAATTATGCACATATACGTGTTATAAAATGCACATATTAATT
>JAOWAN010069577.1:0-11459 GCA_028566635.1 Lobelia cardinalis
TCTGCTCAACTGTCTGCTCAGGTGTCCTCCATGTTTATCCAGCCCAAGTTCCTGCTTTAACTTGTAACAAAATGGTCGAATATGACCGGGAGAAAAACAGTGGTGACACACATACCTCCTTTTTCTGTATTTGATTTATTAGTTAAGAATGGATTAAACCTTGCGTATTTATAAGTTTTAGCTTATAAACTCACGACCTTTGTCATTGCCTTGGGTTTAGGGCGTGACAAATAATTATACCCATCTTCACACTTGACAGATAAACAAAGAACATGAATAATTTAATTAAAAACATTAGATATTAAACTTTAAAACCGAAGAAAATGCTGAAATTCCTAAATTTCAAAATTTTCACTGATGGTTTGAATTATTTGAGTAAGTTTTTAAGTATTCGATTTATCAAATAAAAACTTATTTAATTATTTTTTATTTGTTAATAAATATTAAAATTTAAATAAATAAAATAATTCAACGAACAAGTAAAATATAATTTAATAATAAAAGTAAAATAAACTTCACCGAAACATGAAACTATTTGGAGAATTGTTATCTAGTTTATTATTTATTTTTTCTTCCATATATTCTTATTTTGACCATAAAAAAGAAAAAACAGTGTGCCGGATTTAGGAGAATGAGGGGCCGTTTTCATTGATTATAGTTTTTCCATTCGAATAGAGATTTTTCTGCAAAAATTCAAAAAACACAAGGAAGAACCCTTCCTTCTTTGCAGTAGCCCTTAGGCCTTAATAAGAGAAGATCAGATTATGGGGGTGACAAAGGAGCAGGTTGAATCTTCTCTTAGGTCTAAGCTCAATCCTTCTCATCTCGTAAGTTATCGCCTTCTGAATCTTCCCCTCCTTTTTGGGGGAGTGCTTTTCTTGATTTAAAAACTGAATATTTGCTCGCTTGATTGTTTGCCCATTGATATTAAAGTTAAAATTCAGAAGTGTTGTTTGTTTGAATTGTTGGGTTTCATTCTCTGTGTCGATTTCTTAGACTTAGGGCTTCAGAACAGCGCATACGAATTCACTTTTAGTGGTGTAGAATAATCTTAACCTTTTTTTTTTTTCCTTTCTTCAATTAATTTTCTTCTGTTTCTTGTGTTTTGAATTGTTGGGTTTCATTCTAAAATTTTGTATTTTAGTTTCAGTTTTGGGGTTTCAGCCCTTTCAGTAGCTTTAGTATGAAACGCAGCTGTGTGCTTCTTGTTATTTATGAAATGCTGTTAGTGTTGGTAATGCTTAAACAAGAGCTGAGTTAATTGTGGAAAATGATTGTTTGAAAGAGGGCCAGGGTGTTTTTAAAAGTTGAGCTGATGGAAGCAGCTGCTAGGTTTTAGAGGGCAGATTTAATTTTGAATAGATGATACAAGAATATGTAGCTGCTGCTTCTTGGCTTATTGAGGGTGTCCTCTGTGAAGGTACACATCGTTATGTACCTTAAAAGAGATGATACAGGAAGTGGCAATGTCAAATACAAGAGAGTTCCAATTCTGTTTTGTTCAATAAATAAGATTCGAGTGCAATGATATGAGCCTAACGTTGGTACTCCCTCCGTCCCACTTGAAGAGTTACACTTACTTTTTGGAATGTTCCATTTGAAGAGTTACATTTCCCTTTTAGGCTATGGCATTTGACAAGATTACCCTCCATTTTTCCTGAAAACAAGTGGACCTCATATAGAGGGGCATCTATATTACTCATTTCTTAATCTCCATGCGGAGTCAAAATGTAACTCTTCAAGTGGGATGGAGTGAGTGTAATAGAGATGTGATACAAGCACATTTTGTTGGTACTTGGTAGAACCTATTGTGGCCCTCTAATAGAGAGGGTTCAAATTATCAGGTCATGTATATATCTCATGGAGTGTAAATATAATTGCTTTCAGCTTTTACTGAAACATGATGGCCGTAACAAGGTGGTGTATTAATAACCCTTCATTTTTCTATCCCTTTTTTCTTATTGAGTGGTTTCCTCGTAAATCTGCTGTAGGAGAGTGATCACCGTCCGTCGCTTCCATATGAATGTTTCACTCAACGATTGAACCTAAAAGAATTTAGTAATTTTACATACTCCCTATCTTTTCTAAATATCTCGTCGCCCCCTCCATCTCCCAACAACATTTACATACTCTCATTTTCTTTTTACCATTTTTTTCCCCATCATGTACATTTGATCATTTAGGCCACAGGAACCAGAGAACTTGAGATACTATTGTGTTCATTAGCTAGGTTTCTTAAACCAATTATGAAATCGAGTTCGAAAAACCTATACACTCGATAGGTTTCTAAAATAAGGTTTTCTCTCTCCATCCTACTATTTTTACATACCCCTATACCTACCTTATATTCTATCAAACATCACATCAACTCACAACTATCACTCTCTCTTTCTCTCTCCATCTTTATCAAACCTTACCACCATCTCTCTATCTCTCTCCATCTCTATCAAACATTACATCAAGGGCAAAATTGGAAACTTCAAAAACCACAAATACCAAAAACAAAACAAACTTCACACCAAAAACAAAATTAAAAAAAAAAAAACTACCATCCAAACGGATTGTCTTAACACCTGTTTACGCTGCATCTGATTTTGCAACAATCAGTTGACTCAACTTTGCCATCCTAGATTAATATACCTACTTGCATGGAAGCATTTACCTTGCTTAGGAGTGTGAAAAACATGCTAACTGCAAAACTGGTTTCTCCATCCTAACCTCACTCCCAATGAAAGTGTCCCCATGTAAACAGAGCAGTAACCACTGCCAGCACTTCAAGTATTTTATTCTATTTCTTTCAGCTTTTCGATGTTAAATATCTAGTCTTATCTATGGTCGGGTACTGATGTATGTAATCTCTTCTTTCCAGGAAGTGGTTGATATATCTGGAGGGTTAGTTCATAACACTGAGCTCTTTCACACTCCTTACTGTTTGTTTTCTGTTGTATGTCTTCGTCGTATTTATAATGAATAACATGCTGTGATCAGATGTGGAGCAAGCTACACGGTTGAAATTGTATCGGAGCAATTTGAAGGAAAGAGGTTATTGGAAAGGCATCGTATGGTGAATGCTGCACTGACGGTGGAAATGAAAGACATTCACGCTCTCTCCATTACAAAATCTTTGACACCAGAGCAGTGGAAAAAGCAGCAAGAATCCGATTCCCAGTCTGCTGCTTAGTAATTGCGCAAAAGTCGTGCTATCTGGATCTCTTATGAAGTTTTTAGCTCAACAATTTAATGTTGAATATGTTTGTATATTCACTATAAATGCTGTTCCTAAGTGGTGACCCATACAGCACTTGTACTCCAAGAAGTCTTGAATTTACTACCTATGGCTTGTAATGAAAACAAAAAAAGCTGACTCGAGCGGTCGAGCAAAATCAATGGTGCTAATTGCCCAAGTGGTCTCAATATGAGGAAACTTTGGATACTTGTTTGGGTTTGGTTCTTCTGGCAGTGAGAGCTGATGACCGTGTAATTTGTAGATTGTTACTCATCCCTTCAATCCCTACTCTCTCACATCTTTTTCCTTTTGTTGAGACCCAATTCCTCTCTGATCTTTAACCCTTTCTTAGGAGTTTGGTCTCGAGGATTCTCTTGCAGGCTCCATCGAGCAGGGGCGATGCTCTTTGTTTGGGAGTTGCTTTGAGTATGTATGTATAGGGAGGGGGAGAACTCTCATTCCTTAATGTTCCGGTTTCTTTTGGACCCTTCTCCCTTGGTCGGGTTTTGTTGTTTGCTCTTTTTTGAATTGGTATTTCTGTGGGATGCAGCATGCGCGTACGTAGTATCTATTTTCTTATTAATAGGCCAAAACATATATACTGTATGATCTCCAGACTAACCCCCCCGCTTTGCATCCATATGTGGGAGGACCTAAGGCATGGCATTTTACAATGTTACCAATCAGCTCTACGTAGCGGATTCCTCTCGAGGATTGGTTGTGGTTCCACCTGGTGGAGGCACCGGTCAGGCTGCTTCCGTATTGCGCGATTGGGACACCCTTTCGTTTTGGTGCTGGTCTCCACTTTGATCAGCTCACTGGCAATATTTATACGTCACAGATGCTAGTTCTACTGGTGATGTCAAATCATGCATATATGACTATTTCTTGCATCTATGAGTTCCTGCAAAATGTTGTTCTCTTACCTGGGAACTCTCTAATTCTCCTTTGCAGTGATGTTCCTAGAATAGTTGCCAGTGGCGATTCAATGAGAAGGTTGCTTAAATATGAGATGAGATATCCAATGACGGCACAAGTGACTGTTTTACTTGGTGGACTTTTTGGACCAACTGGAGTGGCTGTTACTGCCAAGAATTGGATCTTACCTACTATTCACTGTGTTCATTAGTACGAGAATTCAAATGTATCGGCTCAAAGGTGACAAGCAAACAGAGCAGGGACTATATTAAACGTGACGGGTAACTGATACGGGTCGAGAGCCACAGCAGGAAACTGAGACTGAAGAGGTGGTCCGTAGAAGTTTTCGTACGAAAAGGAATCCTAAACACTTGGAAGATTTTGTATACTGATTTACTTACTCGTATTAAGATTTATGTTATTCTCCTTATTTCCTTTTATGTTTTCCTTTATGTATTAAACGAATACCCTTATTTTGGGGGATTATAAATAACGGCTTTAACGTTGCCTAAGAATTCTTTTCTCATCCCTTGTTCTGGAGATTGCAGCCTCTCGAAGCGTTGCGAAGGATATCACCAGGTATCATTGGTGCTTTCATCATGACCTCAACATCGAAGATTAGGGATGATGTGATTCGCCAGTTGATTGAGTCTGTCGCGAAGATGGAGGCGACCTTCGCTGCCAGATTTGACACGTTTGAAGGTCGGTTGTCGACGACGGAACCAACGTTCGAGATCTCCGCGTCGAAGCTCAAGCAGCAATTGAGACGTTGGCTTCTCAGGTTCTCACGCAGAGGGAGAAAGCTGAAGGGAAGCAGCCGGTTTTCGCAGGCAAAGGTTTACTGCAGAAATCACCCTATGCTTCGCGTGACCATGACAACGAGGGCGCTAGCTCATATACGCCGAAGTTGCGGATTGATCCGCCCAAATTTTCTGGTTCTAATCCGCAGGAGTGGGTGTTCAAGGTGCAAGAATATTTTAACTTTTTTCGAACACCACCAGATCAGCGCTTGGACTTGGTAGGGGTGTTGATGGAAGGTGATGCGGGTAACTGGTTTCGTTATAAGAAGAAGAATTATTTACTAACCACACGGCCTGCGTTCTTGGATGAAGTGAAAGTTCGGTTTGATCCAGAATACTATCGTGATTACTTTGGGACTCTATCTAAATTGATCCAACGCACCACTGTCATCGCATATCAAACTGAGTTCGAGAACCTCTTGAATAAAATAGATAATAGATAATGTGGCAGATGCTCAACTTGTTTCTCTATTTGCCGCGGGTCTTAAACTGTTAGATAATTAACAATGGATATCGAGAGAGTGGGGAAGAAGTCTTTTTATTGATTGTTCTTCACATCTTTCTTCACGTTGTCACGGCTATTTATAGGCTATACAATACACCTAACAGATAGCATATACATTGTATTGGTCCTTGATTTATTGATGCATGTACCATGATTTTGTGTTCTTAGGTTCCTGGGCTGATCTTCAATCTTCTACCAACCCTTTTCTTAACATAAACCTCCTCTTAATAGGGAGCTGGAGCTTCGTAAACCGCCTAGCCTCACTGAGGCGTTTGCGTTAGCCCGAGAGTTGGATGCTACTTTGACCGAGACATTGTCGGCGCTCTCCGCGTATAACCGACGTCCTTCGCAGCTCACACCCAAACCAGCCACACAAGCTCTAGAGCAATCAGCGAAACCACTACTAGGTTCTGGATGTACCAATACTACGACGCCTATTTGACAGTTGACCCCAGCGGAACAGAAGGATCGACAGGCCAAGGGACTTTGCTTCAAGTGTGATAAGAAGTGGTTTAGAGGCCATAAGTGTGAGCCGTGTTTGCTTTTGTTCCTCGATGAGGATGAGGAGGTTGGTCATCCAGAGATCACGACAGGGGAGACTTTGATCTCTGCTGATGTGTCGGTCCTCAACAGCATCGCAGGCATGGGCAACCCCCGTTCTCTTCGCTTACCTGGGAAGCTTAACGATCGTTCAGTACTAGTATTGGTCGATGGTGGCTCTACTCATAATTTTATTCATCCTCGCTTGGTTGAACAATTGCAGCTCCCGATAATCTCTATTTCTCCCTTTCGGGTTTATGTCGGTAATGGTGATTCTTTACTATGTTCTCGCCAGTGTACGTCGGTACCATTATATATATATGATAATTATTTTTCTGTCGATCTGTTTGTCTTAGACATTCATGGGCCTGATATTGTATTGGGCGTCCAGTGGTTACAGCAGTTGGGTAAAGTTACACATGATTATGCATCGCTCTCTATGCAATTTTCTTTTGGAGGATCTCGAGTGATTTTGAGAGTTGATGATCACAGCCTTGAGGAAATTTCATTAGCTTGTTTCCAGACCTTACTAAGTAGTGGGGACATTAGTGCGATTTATGAGGTTCTTTTGCTCGACCCAACTGAGACGTTGGATTCCCCCCATAACCCTGCTTTCCCAGCTGACCTACCGCCAGCCATTGCTGACTTGCAAGATCAGTTTAACATAGTTTTCACAGAGCCGACTACTCTCCCACCATCGCGGTTCTTTGACCATCGCATTCATTTGTTCCCGGGTACCAAACCAGTCCATGTACGGTCCTACGGGTATCCACATTACCAGAAGGAGGAATTGGAACGACAAGTTCGAGATATGTTGCAACAGGGTATTATACGGCCTAGTCGGAGTCCATTCTCTTCTCCAGTTCTCCTAATCAAGAAGGACGGTTCTTTTCGTTTTTGCATTGACTATAGATCCCTGAACTCCGTCACGGTGTGAGATCACTTCCCTATTCCTACGGTTGATGAGCTCTTTGATGAGTTGGGATCTGCTCGATTCTTCACAAAATTGGACCTTCGCTCGGGATACCACCAGATCCGTATGCATGCTGATGATGTGTATAAGACTGCGTTTCGTACACATGAGGGCCACTTTAGGTTTCTTGTGATGCCATTCGGGTTGACTAATGCCCCCATCGACTTTTCAGGCTTGTATGAACAAGCTCTTCCAACCATTCTTGCGTAAGTTTGTAATTGTGTTTTTTGATGATATCTTAATATTCAGTGATTCCATTGAGCATCATGCAAAACATCTCTACATTTCCTTGGAGTTGCTTAGTATTAACCACTTCTACGTGAAACTTAGCAAGTGCTCCTTTTGTCGCACATCGATTGATTACTTGGGCCATATTGTGTCGGAGGATCGATTATTGGTTGACCAGGGAAAGATTGCCGCGATGAAAGCCTGGCCAATACCGACTTCTATGAAACATCTCCGGGGATTCTTGGGCTTGACGGGGTATTACCGGCGCTTTATTCGTAATTATGCATTTTTAGCAGCACCTCTGACTGATTTGTTAAAGGCCAAGGGTTTGACTGGTCGGATGGAGCGCAGACAGCTTTTGATCTTTTGAAGAATGCTATGTGCTCTGCTCCAGTGTTGCATTTACCAGATTTTTCCAAACAGTTTGTTCTCGAGATGGATGCGTCAAGTGTGGGCATTGTCGCTGTTCTGATGAGTGATGCAAGATGGCCACCCTATTGCCTTCTTCAGCAAGAAGTTGAGCCCTCGTCGTAGGGTTGCATTTGCTTACCACAGAGAGCTCTATGCGTTAGTGGAGGCCATTCATAAATGGCGCCAGTACTTGCTGGGCCGCGAGTTTGTGGTGCGAACCGACCAGTGCAGTTTGACGGATTTGTTTCGACAAGTGATCCAAACTCCTGAGCAGCAATTTTACATTCGTAAGTTGATGGGTTTTAAGTTCAAGATTGAATATAAGACAGGTGCTTCAAATCGGGTGGCTGATGCTCTATCTCGTCGGGATGAAGCTGGTACAGATTTGCATTTGTTGGCTATATTTTACCAACCTTCACTGCTTTTTCTGGAGACATTATTGCAAGAAAATCAGACCATGGCTGATTTATTGGACTTCCACCGGGCTGCGGCCTCCGATAGTCCGGTACCTCCTTACTCAGTTCACAACGGGTTTCAATACTATAATCAACACCTTTGCCTGAGTGAGCAATCTTCTTTGAAGCATGACTTATTGTTCGAATGCCACTCTTCGCCTTCCGTCGATCATCCAGGTGTGGAACGCACTTTTCGACGTTTGGCTTCTTCTTTTTATTGGCCAAAGATGCGAAGGGATGTACGCCAATTTGTGGCTGCTTGTGTGGTTTGTCAGACCACAAAGTATTCTACCCAGCCACCCGCCGGGTTGCTTCAGCCGCTACCGATTTCGACGATGGTTTGGGATGAGGTCTCTATGGATTTCATTACTGGGCTGCCCCCTTCTCGTGGGTATACCGCTATTTTGGTTGTAGTGGATCGGCTCACTAAGTATGCACATTTTGGGGCTTTACCTCCTTCTTATGATGCTCGCCGTGTCGCGTCTCTTTTCGTTGAGATGGTAGTTAAACTCCATAGTTTTCCTTCAGCAGTGGTATTTGATCGAGACACTATATTTGGCAGTGCTTTTTGGTCCGAATTGATGAAGCTAAGTGGGGCGAAACTACTTCGCAGTACCGCTTATCATTTCCAGACCGACGGGCAAACGGAGGTGATGAATCGCTGTCTCGAACAGTATCTGCGTGCTTTTACACATGAACCCAATCGTTGGCATACATGGTTGCCTTGGGCGAATATTCATTGAACACATCGTATTATGACGGGCTCAAGATGTCACCTTTTCAGGCGCTATATATATGGTCGACCACCACCGTCCTTGATCCCTCATATCCCTAGCAGTTGTTCGGTCTCAGCCGTAGATGAACTCTTAGTCGATCGGGACGCAGTCCTTCAGCAACTTCGTCGAAATTTACAGTCAGCGCAGGATAGGATGCGCGCAATAGCCAATTAGAAGCGGCGGGAGGTTTCCTTTGAGGTTGGCGACATGGTTCATTTGAAACTTCAACCATATAGGCAGCATTATGTGGCACGCCCTTCTTCTCATAAGTTGTCTCCCCGTATTATGGTCCTTTTCGGGTTTTAGAACGTGTTGGGCCGGTCGCGTATCGCCTGGACTTACCTCATGATTCCAAAATCCACCATGTATTCCACTGCTCTCTTCTCCGGCCGTTTGTGGGGGATTCTAGTCCCAACCACGCGTCGCCTCTGCGTGAATTTTTGGATTCTCGTCGACGTTCAATTCCCTTGGAGGCTGTTTGATCTCGACAGGTGTTGCGAAATGGTGAAGTGGAGCAACAATGGCTTGTTGTCTGGTCCGATGACACTCTTGATGATGCCACCTAAACCTGTCCCTATGTTGCAACGTCATTTTCCTGACCTCCACCTTGAGGTCAAGGTGAATGTTATTGGGGGGGAGGTTGATACGGGTCGAGAGCCACAGCAGGAAACTGAGACGGAAGAGGTGGTCCGTAGAAGTTCTCGTACGAAAAGGAATCCTAAACACTTGGAAGATTTTGTCTGTTGATTTACTTACTCGTATTAGGATTTATGTTATTCTCCTTATTTCCTTTTATGTTTTCCTTTATGTTTTGGACTTGGGGCTTAAGTTAGGACTCTATATGTATTAAACGAATACCCTTATTTTGGGGGATTATGAATAACAGCTTTAACGTTGCCTAAAAATTCTTTTCTCATCCCTTGTTCCGGAGATTGCAGCCTCTCGAAGCGTTGCGAAGGATATCACCAGGTATCAGTAACCCCGATAAAACACAAAGAACATCATCAGGAAACTTCTGGGTATAGCGGTAACAATCACTCCACAAGTCAAAAACTTACCGGGATTTGGTAATGTCATACGAACTTTGGATTTTAGGCTCCAACTATTATCATAGACGTTCAAGAACACGAAGATGCTCTACTTTAATTTAGGGTCTCTTGATGGACCCGATATCGAAGTTTATTTACAGGCCTTGATCAAGTAATGATCATTATATACTTATAACATCTAGGTATATGTTGCAGCTAAATAATTCCCCAAGTAAAAAAATTGAGCAAAATATAGGAAGTAGGGAGTGCTGAAGATGTAATTCCATCAATGAGAACAAGAAGTTGAAAGCATTAGGCTTCCACGAGCTGTCCAAAGAAAACAGTGGAAGCAGTTTGCATTTAGTTTTCCCACATTGCTGCCTTCAATTAAAACAGTACAATAGTGGCAGGTATAAAACCAGCGGCCCAAATAACAAGACAGCATACCTTTCTCGGCCTTTAATATCTGATATGTGGGCCATTGGTCCATGCGATATTAATCTTATTTTTTGAGTTCAAATTGTTAGCTGTTGTGCTTGTGAGAAAATCTGATGCTTGGGCAATACCTGACCCTTTCTGTATTTTGGACGTAATTACAATGGTACATGTTGTTTAATACCTATGAACATTTGTAACACTGATTCAATAACATGAATATAAAAGTCGGACAATCTTTATGGGTAGCGATTTTGCAATCCACGGGTTTTGTGTATCGGATTTCTGGCTATAATGAAGTTACAGATGGTTTAAATATGCAATGATGGCAAGGTGTTAGACCCAAGCAATAACATATGAGCATTATGCACTCTGCAGCGTTGTGTGTGTGTTCTGTGTCCTTTTTGTGAACCCATGACCTCACGCACAAGGTGGCCTTTGAGCGTGCTTGTGTGTGTGTTCCTGTTGGAAACAATGGAGAGTTTTTTCCCACATTAATTGATGGTTGAATGAGAAAATTGTTGAGAAAGTGGTAAAAGTATGTGAAGTCATAGCTGAAGGGACTTTAGTGTCGAGATGGAATGAAAATTGAGGTGTTATTATACACTTTGCAGCTTGTTGTAGCCTTCATTCTTTTGTTAGATGCTGGTTTTCAGTAGTTTTCTGATCATCTTCCGCTATTGACACATGCTATAACATGTCTTTGGTTCTCCGTTAGATTTCTCGGTCTCTTTAGTTCTCATTGTAGTAAGTGTACATCTTAGGGCTTGTCTTATGCAATCATTTTGTAAAAAATGCAAGTAGATTTCTCTTAAAAAGTGTATCAGTAGAGATTTTTTTTTTTTAATACACAGCGCTTTAAAATTCACTTCCAAAAATGCTGCCTTTTAAAAGGCTACAAGGTGCAGCTTCTTTCAAAATCCCTAGTGAATAATTTTTGTGGTTAGATTTGAAGCTTTATTAGAACTTGACGCAGCATTTGCTTTTGCATTCTTTATTGAAATCCTTATCTTGATTGTACTTAGGGTTAATCGCATTTTAGGTCCTAAAGTTTCCGTAAAATTGCTAAACAAGCCCCCAGGTTCCTGATATTGCAGTTTAGGCCCTAAGGTTTGAATTTTATTGCATTTTGGGGTTTTTTGGACGGAATCCGTCTATTTCCGT
>JAOWAN010069598.1:0-11458 GCA_028566635.1 Lobelia cardinalis
AATATTTTATTTATTCCTCTCACTTGCTTTGGAGAGAGTGGTTTACACTTGCTCCAAAAGGAGCTCCTAACAAGGAGTTCTAGGGAGCTTTATATAATTTGCCACAAATTGGTGGACTTCTCCGAGGGAAATCAGATCAAGATCCGAAAATTAATTCCCAAATTCAAACGGATTCTTCAAGGATTTTTACCTTATATCTTAAATTATTCTCCAAATCAATTTAGAATTTACCAATTTTGTAATTTTCGTTTTCTTTTAGATTTAGTTTTCTCCTATAAATAGTGGCCTAAATTGTACGTTTTAATGGCCCCTTTTTTGCCCATATTCTGAAATCTCTTATATTTTTTAATCTCTTCTCTTCTTATTTTCTCTCCATTCTCCGTAGTGTAGGGATTAGCTTGATTTGACAATTTCAAGTTAGCAAGTTATGCTTGTTTAATTTGAATTGTGTGTCCATGAATTAAGATTGACGACCTTAATTCTTGGCGTGTAATCGCTATCCACCAATTTAATTACTTTATTAGTAGGGACAAGCTTGATTTGACAATTCAAGATTAGCTTGAGTTGTGTGTTCTTGAATTAAAATTGATGACCTTAATTTTTTATGCGGAATCGCTTTCCACTTATTTACTTGCTTTATTAGTTTAAATATTGTTAATAGAATTTGTGATTGACGACCCTAGATTCGTTTAACAATCTTAGTTATTAATTAGTTTTATTAAATTATCATTTTCTTTGCATGCTTAGATTAAAATTTTGATTGACTATTCGGTACGTATTGAGTATTAATTCGATTATCCTCGTGGGATCGACTTGTTCTTATCACTTTATTACTTGTGTGATCGTGTCCTCTTGCACGTAAATTCCTATTGAAAAATCTCACATCAACGATCATGAAGATCCTTGTTTCCACGAGCTCTAACTTTCTTCTTGAGTCACGGACGTGATCAACTCTTTTTGTACTATTTTAATTTGTCAATCAGACTCTATAACCTAACCATCTCCCTCCCGAAGACTGGTCCTATTGTAACCTTCCACTTGGCAATACTCTTTGATAGTGCTACTCATCACCTTTTGTCAAACAAATTCATATCCTAATCTTCATCTATTGTAGGTTTTACCAATTGTTTGACCTAGATCTTTAACATATAGGTAGTCTTTTAAATGTATCTTTAGTAACCCAAAATTTGAGTCTTTGAATGTTTTGCACAATCAATAATGTTTCTTCGTTCATCATAGATGCGCTCCTACGAGCTTGAGGCACTCTGATATCAAATGTTAGGATACAAGACTAATGTTCCTACATTTATATAAATCAAAAGAAACAAAATAATCAAAAAATGAAAAATTTGTTAACCCAGTTCGTCGATCTACAACTGTTTACTTTTGGGGGGGCGCTACCAAGTAGGAGTGTTTACTAGGCTATTTCTATGGAAACAATTTGACAAAAACTCTAGTTGTAAATTTATATCCGAACTCTTAGAATAAAGTCCTATATATTCAAACTTTAGGAAGAATCGATTTAACTAACAAACTAGATCGGTCACGATGATGACAATAATTCGGTCCATGAGCTCTATCTTTAGTCTAGGATTACGAGCGTGATCAACTCGATCACGATCGATGACGATTAATTTGTCTTATTGTGTATTTGTCAATCAGACGCCTTATTCTAACACATCAAAAATGAAAAAATTCAAATAACTTTTTTACCGAACAAATCCCAAAAGAAAAAAAAGAAAGGTTTTGGTGATAGAGCGAATGTTGGGATTAGGAGTCTGATTAATTGACAGATTCATTTTTGGGTTAGGAGTCTAATTGTCAGATCTGCTTTTCCTTATTTGAGTGAGAGTAAGAAATAAATTGCTAGAGTGATCTGGATCCTACTTTTAGCCAATAAATACCTTTCTACATCCAATGTAAGTGTGTTTTAGAGCCGCAAAATAGAGAGGGCCCTAAAGGGAGAAAATCTAGAGAGTGATTTATTTCAGAAAATTTCAATTTTGTATTTATCGATCACAGATAGTGAAGTATCGTGGCATGGTAGCGCCCCCAGAAGTAGCCAATAGTTGGGTGAACTGGGTTAACAAATTATTGTGGTCTTTCATTGTTTTGGATTGTTTTATTCTTTGTTTCGCATAACTGCATGAACCCAATTGTTGTTCGCAACAATTAGTGTCAGAGCACCTCAGGTTGATTTGTGGGAGTGAGCAGTTTAATCGAACAAAGTGAAAACATCGATGGGGAAATTCAATGGAACAGACCACGAGTTTGGGAGGATGTCGATCGAGGATTACTTTGTACCGTAAAGATTTGCATCAGCCTTTACGTAAGAATCAACAACAATGAAAGACGAGGATTGGAATTTGCTGGACAGGAAGGGGATGAGTAGTATTGTGCAGTGGTCATTGACGAAGAGTATTTCGAAGATTAAGTCAAAGTTGAGTCCACGTTGGAGATATTACTGATACTGTCAAACCAGTATGAGAAGCCATCAGCAGCAAACAAGGTACACCTGTTGAGTAAGTTGTTGAATCTGAGAATTGCAAAATGTATTGGACTGCAAAATCATATTGACGAATTTTTTTGACATAATTGTGCAGCTGAGTTCGATCGAGATTGATTTTGATTTTGGGGATGAGATTCAAATAGTTTTGTTGTTATCTTTTCAAGAAAACTGGAAGAGAATGGTAATAACAATCAGTGCGATAACACGAAAAACGAAACTTAAGTATGAGATATTAAAGATTTGATTATGAGTGAAGAACATCGCAGGAAAGAATCGAGTGTTACTTCTAGATTATCATTGAGCGTGGATAAGGGTATATCAAAATCAAGTAGGGGTAGATCCGAGTCCACGTCGAATTCGAATCAAGGTATATCGAAGTCGGGAGGTAGAAACAAACCGAAAAAGGACATCAGCAAGATCAAGTGCTTCAATTGTAATGAGTCCGGACACCACCAAAATAAGTGTCTGGAACCAGTGAGAGACAAAAAATCTATTAAATGCAACAACAGAAGAGGTCTATGATTTATTTGTCTTGAGCGTGAGCAGTCTGGTGGAATCGTGGGTTTTTTATGCCGGGGCATTGTTCCATTCTTGTGGTGATCGCGGTATAATATAGAATTATACAGCATGACAGTTTGGTGTGGTTTATCTTACTGATAATGAGTCATTGTCAATTGAAGAAAAGGGAGATGTTCGGATAAAGATGCCAAATGGATTTGTTTGGGATCTGCATGGAGTGAGATATACACATTTTGGGTTAAAAGAAGAAAATAATCTCTGTGGTACAGTTGGACTTTGATGGTTACAATGTTAATATCAGGCAGTACTTGGAAGACAACTAAAGGAACTATGGTAGTGGCTCGAGGAAATAAGGAGGGAGCAATGTATATGACGAAGAATACTTGTGATAGTATCGCACTTGCAAGAGCGAAAAGTGATGTAGATTTGTGGCATTGTCGACTTGGCCATATGAGTGAGAAATGGATGAAGGTTCTGAGTTTAAAGGGAAAATTACGGAGCATAAAGACAGGTGATGTTGGTTTATGCAAAGAATGTGTTTGGGAAACAGAAAAGAGTCTGTTTCTCGAAAAGTAGCAGCTCTTTAAAGAAGCAAAAGTAGGAGTTCTTGCATAGTGATTTATGGGGACGAGCGCCAGTGACATCTCTTGGTGGTGCGTCATATTACATAACCTTCATTGATGACTCCACGAGAAAAGTATGGATTTTTTAATAAAAATTAATTATGATGCTTTTTATACCTTCAGAAATTGGAAAGGCCTTACAAAAACAAAAACAAGTCTAATGGTGAAGTATCTAAGGTCAAACAATGGTGAACAATATGAACTCACTGAGTTCAAGAATTTTTGTGCATTGAATGGTATTCATATGGAGGAAACTCCTAGAGGAACCCTACAGCTGAATGGGTTGCAAAACGTATGAACATAACACTAAATAAGCGTGCTATGAGCATGCGAATGAAGTGAGGGTTGCCAAAGATGTTTTGGGCAGATGCAGTTAACGTATCTGCATTCTTGGAGTGGCGAGGAGGTAAACCTGTAATTTTTTAAGATATTTGGTTATGTTGCATATATTCTCATTAATGCTACTACTAGAAATAAAATAGATGCTAAAATGACTTAAATGTATGTTTATTGGATATAGAGATGATGAGTTTAGTAAAAAAAATTGGTATTATCAAAATCGAAAAATCATTTGTAGTAGAGATATCATATTCAATGAACAAATGATGTACAAGGATAGGTTGAGTGCATCAGATACTGAGAGTATAGATACTCAGAATGAGAGTCCTCATGTTATCAAGTTGGATATTTCCAATACGGGGATATTGACACAGTTGTTCTAGATGATCGGGTTGATGAGGCAAAACCTAGTACACCAGAAGTTCCGCTGCGAAAATCCAGCAGACATCGTCACTCGCCAGATAGGTATTCACCCACTTTACATTATCTATGCATGGTTGAATGATAATGGTGAGCCTCAGATATATGCAGAGGCAAGTCCGAGTAGAGACTTTTGACAGGTGGAAGCTTGTCATGGATGATGAGATGGATTCATTGAGTTTTAATGAAACTTGGGACCTTGTTGAGCTCCCATAAAGGCAAGAAGGCAATGATGAAGGGTTCATCAAGCTCACATAAGGATCCACCAAAATTACCAAGACAAATAAAATGGACCAAGTTGATTAGAGGTAGTTGTGAGGTTATTTCGTCAATCAAGAAAGGAGAAAGAAGGCTATTAGTAGCAAGACTACTGAAATCAAGGGCACGTTGTGCATGAGAAACATAAGCAAAGCATAGGCGTGCTCAGCTTACTCGGCAGCAAGCTACGGGATAAGAGACTATTGTATTTCCATTTCCGAATTGGTTTTCCTAGTCGCTAGTTTTCCAAATTGGTTTCTTAGTAGTTAGTTTCCGTTTTGATTTTCTAGTTTGAATAGTATTAGGATTTCACATTTTTAGTTTTATTTTGTTTTCATAATAGTATTAGGATTTCAAGTTTTAGGTATATATTAAGGCACGCATTATAATCGTTAGGAATAAGTTTTATAAGAGTTTATTATTGAATCAAAAGAACTTGTGTTCTTTTTTATTCACCGAAATTTGGTGTTCTCGAATTATGGTTCTTGTGTTTATACTTGGAAAATTAATTAATTCACCTTTTAAGTTCTTAAACCAATCAAGGTTTGGGGTTTAAGAGCATTCATCTTTTGTATCTTCTTAGTTCTTCAATCAATCTAGATTAATTGTTGGATTGATTAGCCGCCCATCTTCAACCTTCCCAATTAACGTTCTTACGTTTTACACACTTGAATGGGGTCTTGATTATCCATTGATCAAGGTTTCTCGCGTTATTTACCTAACATGTGGGTATATATAGAAGAAAGTATGAGGCAGATAGTAGCAAGGGTTACAAGGCAAGATTGATATGTGGGTATTGAGTTTAGTAGCAGCAGAGAACTTGTTGTTAAAGCAGTAGGATGTAAAAATAGGCTTTCTTCATGGAGATCTTGAAGAGGAAATCTACATGGAACAACCAGAGGGTTACGTGTCAGAAGGATGTAAAAATAGGATTTCTTTGAGACAGTGGTACAAGAAGTTTGATTCAGTTATGCATAAGATTGGGTTTATCAGATGCAGTGCTGCATTGTTGCTATTTCAAGAAAATTGAAAATAGTTATATTATATTATAGTTATATGTTGATGACATGCTAATAGCACGTGCTTGTGCTCGGGAAGTGAGCAAGTTGAAGAAGCATTTATTAAAATGGTTAGCTATGAAAGATCTTGGTGAAGTCAAGAAGAATCTGGGTATGCGGATCAATTGAGGTAAGGTGTCAGGAAATTTGTATCTTTCACAATCTGAGTAGATCGAGAAGGTCTTAAAGAGGTTCAGTATGCAGGATACAAAGCCAGTAAGTATTCCGTTGGGTAATCAGTTCAAGCTATCTAAGAAGGAGTCACCTAGAACCGATGAATATCTAGCCTACATGAAGAATACTCCCTATGCCTCAGCAATTGGTAGTATTAAGTATGCTATGGAGTGTAAGATATCAAACGTTGCCCGGGCAGTGGGAGCAGTGAGTAGATTAGTACAAAATCTGGGAAAACAACATTAGGAAGCGGTCAAGTGGATCGTGAGATACTTGAGAGGTACTACTGATATGGCCTTATATTTTGAAGGCAAAAAGGTTGAGTTAGCAGGATGTGTAGATTCGGATTTGCAAGTAACCTCGATATAATAAGAAGTACTAGGTATGAGTCTACATTAAGTGATACATCAATTTCTTGGGCTTCTAGGTTTTAGAGGATCGTGGCTCTATCTACGATAGAAGCAGAATATGTAGCAATAACAGAAGCAAGTAAAGAGATGATATGGTTGTAGAATTTCTTGCGTGAATTTGGGGAAGGAGCTGAAGAACAATACACTTTCACTACTAGAAAGCAGTTGAATAGCGACTGACAAGTTAGTTACTATTTAGCAACTAACATGGTGGATAATGACTAATTGTCGGTCGCTATTTTGTGTTTAGCGACTAATTGTCAGTCGTTATTTTGTGTTTAGCGACTGATTTTAGCGATTGAGTCAATCGATAAACTTCTTTATATAAACGAACCAACAGCTTCCTTCTTTACACGCTTTCCCCATTTCCCCCCATATCTCAAATCGATTGGATCCTACTTTTAGCCTATAAATATATTTGTACGTACCAGTATTGTAACAAGTGTGTTTTAGAGTCGCAAAATAGAGAGAGAGAGAGAGAGAGAGAGAGAGAGAGAGAGAGAGAGAGAGAGAGAGAGAGAGAGAGAGAGAGAGAGAGACCTAAAGATAGAAAATCTAGAGAGAGAGAGTGTGCTTTCAAAAAAATTTAATTTTGTAATCACTGATCACATATAGTGAAGAATTCTAGCTTGATAGCGCCCCAGAAAGTAGTCAATAAATGGGTAAACTAGGTTAATAAATTCTTATGTTCTTTTAATAATCTTGATTGTTTTGGATAAATGCAGAAACACTAGTGTTGTTCCAACAGCGAAAAGCATCAAATATTATTGATGTTACTATTATTATTCTTACCTAAGGTCCACACTTCAAATTATGCAACTGCAACAAAGGCCCCCCAAAGTTCTTGTCTCATTTTCTTTCTCTGAAGCACTCCGTCCAACAAAAATACAAAGGTTCTCAAGATTTTTCTTTATTCCATTTTCTTTTGCCAATTTTTGTTCTTTATTGAACTTGAGATGCACTCATTGCTATTTCAATTATGTAAAGAGGCTTTTTAGCTTGTCAATTAAGCATCTCAAGGATAACACTTCTTCTTAGAGGCTTCTCGGAGCAGAAGATGGAGTTCAAGCTAGTAATGACTGATACATAACATGGCTCCACCTTCAAAATACATAGGCATCAACCCATGTGGTATGGAATCCTTGGAAAGATTTTTGCTTTCTTAGCCCATTACTAAGGGAAAAATTGACCTACACATGGAACATAAAAAACAGGTCTTTTTCCCTTATGTTGACCAATTAAATTGAATGCAACAAGTGTTACAAAGTTTAATGCAAAGTTGTACTAAAAGGCAAAAGTGAAAGAGGAAAAAGGGAGAGTAAATGAAGACGTCCACCACAAAGACCAAAAAGATGGGAATCACTCATGGAAGTGAGTGCGCCCTCGCTCACGTGTGTTGTTTCGTTTTGTTTGGTTAAGTTTGATTAAGATACTCAGCGGTCTTATTTTATTTTAATTGGTACTCCTTAGTGCTTCCAAAAAAAAAAAAAAAAAAAATTTGGTACTCCTTCTTATATTGAGTGACTCCTATCATTAATTTTTTATCAGAACATTAAATTGTATAATTATATTGTCTAATTTTGTAATAATAGAGTTATATGTATGCAAGATCATATTCTTATAGAAAAATGTAAGGAGGGAGATTTTATTCCAAGACTTAGCTAAATGTAGTGCTCTGATGTCATGCTACATGACTAACTCATTAAAAAATTTAAACAGTTTGAAAGAGCATTAATATGTATATCATTGCATGTGTTAACAATGACTAAGGAGTATCTCCTAATTTTTTATTTTTACCTTCTCCTCAAATATGAAATCTCTTCATATTCTTTAGCAGTATATAAAGAGGCATTAACTGTTTCTTAGTGTTGGAATTGAATTAAAAGGACAATTTAACAAAAGTGTAGTAAAAATGTGTAAAAATTGAACTATTTTGAAATAATTTTTTTATTTTTAAAAAGTTAACTATTGTGAAACGGATAGAGTAGTAAATAATTAATACCAAAAATACTCATTTAATAAATATTTTGTTCATTTTAATTTAATTATTCATGTTAATTAATAATATATTATGAGAAAAAAATATCAATTTCCTCGTATTGAGTTGCAACTACTCCAAATAAATGGTGTGTTAGGGGGATGAAAGAGGTAGATAGCCAAAACAAAAGCAGAGGAACTTGCGTGGGGCTTTCGGAATCATTTTTATACGGAGTGTCTAGGCACTTCTAGCAAAAAGTGTCATAATATACATAAAAGTTATAAATTATATATATAACATAATTTATTTATATTATGTATATATTATATGCATAATTTATATTCTTTATGTGCATTATGATCACTTCTTTCTAAAAGTGCTAAGTATAATTTTCACTTTCTTCCAAAGTTGTGCTGGGCATAAATGTTTTAGGTCGAATCCAAAATTTTAAAGTTGTACGACTAGACCACCTGCCTGTGGTCTACCACAGAGACAAACATACCCTCTACAGTAGTAGTATATTTTAACCTTTATGGCAAAAACTTTGTTCTCTAAACCTCATGCATATTAATAGACACAGGCCCCCGCTCCCCATTAATAGACATGGATTTTTGTACATTTTCCGTTTTACCCCTATTGATTAGTACTCCATTCATTTTGTAATAGTGAATTTTTCATGATGAAATATAAAAATTAAAATTTGATTAAATATCTTTTATTATTTCATTTATGTCATTCAATTAATACTCTATAGTTAAATATCACTTCAAATTCTTCTTTCATTAATAATTTTAAAGGACTAAAAATAGAGGATAAATTTGTAAAAGGACAATTATTTTGAAACGCTTTATAATTTTTTAAAAGTCCACTATTCCCTCTGTAATAGATGATCTTTTAATTTTGTGCACACTTATTAAGGAGTAATATTTATTGACAAATTCACCCTTAATAAATAATGTCTTTTTATTGATAGTAAAAGAATTCAATGTAATTAATGATCATTGATAGTTGGAAAAATAGGAGAGTAAATTAAGAAAATATGAGTAAAAAAAGTCTAAAAATCCTAGAAGGACAACTATTATGGGAGTTGGGATAAATTTTAATTTGTAAAAGGTAATTTATTACGGGACGAAGTGAGTATTATGGAATGGAGGGAGTAATCTTTTCAAAGGATGTTTGGACTTAGTTTTTTAGGTGCGAAAAAAATTTATATATACATAAAATGTGAATTTTTTTCACAATATAATTGATATTGCATTGGTGTCAATTTGTTCTCATTAGTAATGAGTGACAACTTTTAATATAAACCTCCTATTTTTTATTACATATTTGATAGTATTTAGATAATTATACATTTAAATCATTTAATTAAATTGTTAATTTTATTTTAAAATTTTAATTAAAAATTAAACCGTTTCAATTGATTGAGATTCGAAGAAGATAATTAAACTCGAATTAGCATGAAAATATTTTTAAAAACTTTAGTCCATGTAATCACCATTTTTTAACGCATTGCTTGACATGTAGACTTACATTTGGTTAAATATCAAAATTAAATGACAAGGCTTTATATTTTTTTAAAAAAAATCATCTCAAATTCATTATAAATTAAGAAAGTTAATTGGGCTCAAAGTTATTAATGTTAATTTGTAAAGTGAGTATGTTACAGGGTATTCAGAATTTCATGCCCCACTTAAACTATTTAAGCAGAAATTACAACTACAAGGAAAAGTATTTTTAGTGGAAATTTTTTTATATTAAAATAAAATCATCTCGATTCACTATATATAAATCAAGAAAGATAATTGAGCTTAAAGTTATTATGTTAATTTGTAAATGAATTTTGATTTTGCCCTTTGGGCAGCTGCGATCGATTAAGTCGATGGATGCTTAAATAAATGGCAGATTGCTTTAGCTGAAAAGATTCAGCAAGTACCTAAGCAACTGATATTCAGCATATGCTTTCGGTTCCGGTTGATTTGACGGTATATCTATCACTGCTATTATCTTCATGATTGTTTACTAAGATAGACTTTGAGCATTTTTTTAATGGATGGCTTGAGTAGCATATACAGAATAATAAGCAAGTAAATCAATGACAACCATATTGCAAAATAGTTAGCTAACTTTAACAGTCAATACTTAAAACAAGAAAAAAAGGATCATGATAATCAAGGCATTCAGAGAGAGTGAGAGAGTGGAGCTTTAATATTGATCAGTTATATGTGTCTTACACAGAAACGAAGAAGACCAAATATAAAGGGGAAAGAGATACAGCTAACTAACTAAAACAACATAGTTACACTAGGCATCCCTCAAGTATTTAAGCTCTGCACTCGATACCCTAAGACTATTACATTTGGTTACTTCCTTACATTCCTTATCTATGCTATCAGCCCCCTCAAACTGAAGGGTGTAAAGAGATTGAAAGCCTTCAGTTTGGAAAGAAGATATTGAAGCTGATTGGAAGCCAAGGCCTTGGTGAGCAAATCAGCCACCTGTTCCGAGGAGGATACATGACTAGTAGATAGAAAGCCAGAGAGGAGTTTGTCACGAACTAGATGACAATCAATTTCAATATGTTTAGATCTCTCATGGAAAACAGGATTCGATGCCAAGTGAAGAGCTGCTTTATTATCACAGTAAAGAGTCACTGGTGTAAGACCAGAAACCCCAAAATCAGAGAGAAAGGCAACAAGCGAAGTGAGCTCACAAGTAGCATTAGCCATTGCTCTATATTCTGCCTCAGAAGAAGACCGGGAGACAGTGTTGCTTCTTAGCTTTCCAGGAAATCAAGGAAGAACCAAGAAGCACACAGTACCCTGACAAAGATCTTCGTGTAGTTGGACAAGATGCCCAGTCGGCATCACAATAACCTGTAAGACACAAAGTGCTAGAGGATGAAAACAGGAGCCCTTGCCCAACAGTTCCTTTCAAATACCTCACAAGTCTGAGAGCAGCATGAAAATGTGGTTGTCTAGGAGAAGCCATAAATTGAGACAGAATGTGTACGGCATATGCTATATCAGGTCTGGAGATAGTTAAGTAGAAGAGTCTGCCAATCAATCGCCTATATACATTAGGATCATCGAGAAGAGTCCCTGAATCAGACTGTAAGCCATGATGTTGAACAATAGGGACCTTGGAAACCTTAGCATTGACCAGATTGG
>JAOWAN010069638.1:0-11456 GCA_028566635.1 Lobelia cardinalis
GAGAGAGAGATAGAGAGAGAGAGAGAGAGAGAGAGAGAGAGAGAGAGAGAGAGAGAGAGAGAGAGAGAGAGAGAGATCGTACGATCTCTGTTTGAAGGCAAGTTTTCGATAGGGAACAAAATGCAGATCTGGTCGTCTTCCTCCAACTAAAGAAATCCCTCAAAGAAATCCCTCTATACAGGCACCCATGGCTTCCTCCGCATCCATGACCTGCATGCCCTGAGAAGAAGAGTATATTTGGAAGAGAGAAGAGAAGAGAAGAGACTGCCAGAGCAAATCTGAAATGGGGGATGGGGGCGAAGGGGGATGAGCGCCGGAGCAGATCTTAGAAGAAGAACAGATTAGGGTTAATAAAAAGTTTTTATTATTTATCTCCTTTTACTATTTTGCCCTCCCAAATTTGTCACATCAACATCATTTTCACGTAAATTGTTAATCAAACTGGTCAAAATTGGGGACGTGACTAATTTGGGTAGCTTTTTAATTGATTAGCTACCAAATTGAGTGCGTTTAAATGATAAGGACTAATAGGGCAACTGGGTCAAACATCATGGACCAAAAGTGGAGTTTTTCCTTCAAGAAACCAATAGTTAAATTCTTAATTAAAATCTTCTAAATTTGTTAACTTTAAACTCTCAAATGGATGGAGGGAATGGTAGACATACATAGACACATCATCTCGTGAAGATATATGATTTGTTATTTATGAAATATGTCCTAAAGTTTGAAATCAAGCAACTTGGTTTGAAACCCTAACTAAATCATAAAGAATATGTTAGTTCTTGTGATGGTTTCTTTTAAATTTGGTCCTAAAAGTAATAGACGGTCCAAAACCACCAACGACCGCCACCTATAGCCACCATCGGCAAAGCTATCGCTCCCAGAAGAGAAGCGACTACCAAAAGGTGGCAGTAGTGACCCAAAATTGATCATCAATCGTGGATCAAAAAGAAATCAAATCGAAAGTCAATTATTTAAAACCCTAGAATTTTCCCCCAACAAGACCGCGATTCTCGTTGAGTAGAAAACCTTTGGGATTTGATCGCCAAGGTAAGACGATCATTTTTGTGCCAACCCTGTCACCGAAAGACACCAAAAGTGTCATCCACGGCGAAGGAATCCGTTCGGGTCAATTGTAGAAAACCCTAGGCTTTTCGAGTCAAGGGTTAGAATAAGATTCACCAAATGGATGTCAAGTCGGCATTTTTGAATGGCGCGCAATTCTTGAAGGAGAAGTTTATATTGAGCACCTATACTATCACGCTATCTAGCTACATGTGAAGCAGTATATGCTACGGCGATGTCATGTGTGTATGTCAAGCAATTTGGCTTAGAAGGTTGTTGGAGGAAGTTGATATGCCACAGGAAGAGTCATGAACGAAGATTTCATCGACAACAAAGATGGCGATAGCTTTGGCAATCATATGTTCCAAAATCAAAGCAAGCATATATATTGACACACGATTTCATTTTAGTAGAGATTGTTGGATATTTAAGGTTAGATGATCATGTTAAGGGTAAGATTTGAGTTATGATTTCAAGTTTTGGATTTTAGAGCGTTGGGACGTCCTGAGAAGCGCTGCAGCGTTGACTGTGAGTTTCTCAAACAAGTCTGGCAAAAGTCGCTGAGCGTTGGGACGCCCAAACCAGCGCTGGGACGCCCAAACTGGCGCTGGGACGCTTTGAAACGACGGTTTGGATGAATTTGAATTGAACAGTCATGACCGTTCTGGCTTTTGGTCTGAGCGCTGGAACGCCCCTTTGAGCGCTGGGACGCCCACTGGGAAAGATTTCTTTCTCCAATGGTTACAACCGTTGAAAAGAGGTATGTCTTGGCCTATAAATTCAGTGATTCCAACTGTGTTCAAACACACAATTAAATACTCATTTCTACTCTCTCTCACTCGACAACTCTCTTTCATTCTTAAGGAAGAACACCGATAATTGCTGATCGTCGTTCTTCGGGTGCAAGTCTAATCGTAGAGGTGAAACGCCACTAACCTTGCAGCAAATAATTGGGGCGTTTATCACTTTAAGGACAGTGATAATTTACTAGATACACACATAATTTCCATCTCGAATCCTCTTTATTCTTATAGCTTTTATAGCAATCTTAAAGTGATAAATTGTTGAAGATGGCAACCCGAGGCGAAAGTACGTTCCAAGTCGTTGATCAAAACATTGTGAAGCTTGAGAAGTTCGATGGCATGAACTACAACCGTTGGAAGGACAAGATGATCTTCATGTTGATCGCTCTTCACGTGGCATATCTTCTTAGTCCGACCCTATGAGATCTTCCCGATCCGACACCCGAAGACACACAGGCTATGATCGATACTCAAGAGAAGCGCCGAGAAGTTGAAGTGCGCGTGCAGTCCCCTCAAGAGCTTTGGTATGCTTTGGAGGCAAAGTATAGTGCTCAAAAGAAAGGGACAGATAAGTTTCTTATTACTAACTTTTTTGATTTTAAAATGAGTGATCATTTGTCTATCATGGATCAAGTCCATAACTTTGCTGCATTGATATCAAAACTCAAAGAGTATAAAGTCGAAATCTCTAAGTCATTACATGTGGGCGCGATAATTGAAAAATTACTGCCAACATGGAATAACCATAAAAAGAAAATGTTTTAATCTAATGAAGAATTTACTTTGGAACGATTTGAAGAACACCTATGTATAGAGGAAGAATCTCGAAACAGTGTCAAAGGGCACTTGGATTCAAATGTCTCCAATGTAAATTTTGTCAATGAAACGAAACAAAGGGATGGAGGGAAAAAGCACTAAGGTGAGTCAAGCAACTCTCGAGGGAAAAAGAGAACCTTTGACGACATATCGGACCCGAACACAATGACCAACAAGTTTTCCAAGCCTTGTTATCGTTGTGGGAAGAAGGGTCATATGAAGAAAGATTGCCTGTCCTTCAAGAAGGCAAAGAAGGAGAAGGCTAATATGGTTGAAACCATGGATACCATTGTTGCTATAGTGACGGAAGTTAACATGGCGGCGGTGACAAAGACTCCTTCTTGGTGGTATGATTCTAGGGCTACTGTCCATTTGCGCAATGACAAAGCTCTTTTCAAGACTTTGGAAGATGCCAGTGAAGGACAACAAGTCATGATGGGAAACAGCTAAACAACCAATATTCTTGGGAAGGGTACGGTGGAAATCTTCTTCACTTCCGGCAAGAAACTTTTGTTGACCAATGTCTTGTATGTGCCGGAAATGAGGAAGAATCTTGTATCGACTACTCTTTTGAGTAAGAAAGGTGTTAAGGCAATCATTGAGTCGGACAAAGTTATATTCTCTTTCAATGGTGTCTTTGTAGGCAAAGGATATTGTTGTGACAATATGTTTAAATTATCTATTAATGAAAAGAATCATTCTGCTTATATTGTTGCCTCTTTACCTTTTCATTTATGGCATAGTAGATTAGCACATGTTAACTATGGTTATGTGAATTACATGTCAAAGAATGGTTTAATTGCTTGCAATAAACCAACCAATGAAATGTATGAAATTTGCATCCAAGCAAAGATAACGAATAAGCCATTTCCTTTTGTCGAAAGATCATCTAGTTTGCTAGATTTGAATCACTCGAATATATGCGAATTAAATGGTGTTTTGACCAGAGGTGGAAATAGGTATTTTATTACCTTAATTAGGGATAGCACTAGATTTACATATATTTATTTAATGAAATCTACAGATCAAGCATTTAACAAGTTTATGTGCTATAAATCAGAAGTTGAAAATCAATAGGAAATGAAGATCAAAGTCTTGAGAAGCGATAGGGGTGGTGAATACTTCCCTACTGACTTCAATTCCTTTTGTGAGACTCACGGTATTATACATGATAAAAGTGCACCATATACCCTACAACAAAACGGTATGGCTGAAAGGAAAATTAGAACACTAGTTGATATGGTGAATGCTTTATTATTAAATGCTAACCTCCCTAATAACTTATGGGGCGAAACATTGTTAACCACGTGTCATGTTAATAATAGAATACATTCTTAAAGATTTAAAGTATTTCCATATGATTATGGAAGGGAAGGAAACCGAACCTAAGTTATCTTAGAGTTTGGGGTTGCATTGTCTATTATAGAGTGTCGGATCCTAAAACAACTAAATTAGGACCAATGACTCTTAAAAGTGTGTTTGTGGGATATGCTCAACACTCTAAAGCATATCATTTGTTGGATCTCGAATCCAATGTTATAGTAGAATCAAGGGACATTGAATTCGTTGAAAATAAATTTGTTAACGATTCTATTAACGATAAACAAACACATGAAGTCGTTCCAAATGCAAATAAAAGGAAAGCTCTTGACATCCCGAGTGAACCTCGAAGAAGTCAAAGAGAGAGAAAGGAAAAGCATTTGGATTCCGATTTTATTGATTCTCAATCTATCATCTTACTAGTTGAAGGTGATAGGAATGTTGTGACTTCTAAACTACCCATGGTTTTAAACATTGAATAGGACCCAAAATTTTATAAAGAAGCTATGGCTTCTAGAGATGTAGCCTTTTGGAAGGAAGCAATCAATGATGAAATGAATTCCATTTTATCTAATAACACTTGGGTGTTAGTTGATTTGCCTCCTGGTTCAAAAGTATTGGGTTGTAGATGGGTATTTAGAAGAAAACGCAACACCGAGGGAATCATTCAAATGTTCAAGGCAAGGCTTGTCATCCGTGGTGATAGTTAAAAGGAAGGTAATCATTTTAACACGTATGTACCAGTCGCTAGAATTACTTCAATAAGGGTATTATTTGCTCTTACTTCTATATACCATTTGCGTGCACATTAAATGGATGTGAAGACAGCCTTTCTAAATGGTGACTTAGAAGAAGAAGTCTATATGCAACAATTGGATTGATTCATTATGCCGGGGAATGAAAGTAAAGTGTGCAAGTTGATTAAGTCCCTTTATGGATTAAAACAAACACCTAAGCAATGGCATGAAAAGTTTGATTATGTGATATTGTCTCATGATTTTAAGCATAATATATCAGATAAATGCATATATTCGAAGTTTACTAAAGAATGTGGTGTGATTGTTTGTTTATATGTCGATGATATGCTTATTTTTGGGACAAATATGAAAGGTGTGAACGAAACAATGAAGTATCTTTCATTAAGCTTTCAAATGAAAGACATTGGTGAGGTGGATACTATCTTGGGAATCAAAGTTCAAAAGAAAAATGGAGGTTTTTCTCTTTGTCAATCCCATTATGTTGAGAAGATTATAAATCAATATCATACTTGAGAATAAGAGAGGCTAGTACCCTATTTCATAATTCACTTAAATTGACGGAAAATTGTGGGAGAGCAATCGCTCAATTATCGTATACTAGTGTGATTAGTAGCCTTATGTATCCTATGCATTGCACTAGGCTGGATATTTCGTTTGCCGTTTGCAAGCTTTCAAGGTACACCTCTAATCCGGGTGGGGATCATTGGAAAGCGATTGAAAGAATCCTTGGATATCTCAAACGAAGTTTGTGATTAGGATTAACTTATGAGGGTTATCCGGAAGTATTAGAGGGTTTCTATGATGCTAGTTGGATAACAAGTGCTAGTGACAACAAGTCAATGTCTGGGTGGATTTTTACCCTTGGTGGGGGACCCATTTCTTGGGCTTCAAAGAAACAGACGTGTATAACGCATTCCACTATGGAATCAAAGTTTGTTGTACTAGCAATCGCTGGAAAGGAAGGAGAATGGTTGAGAAACATGTTATTGGAAATAGAGTTGTGGCCACAACCAATACCTGTCATCTCCTTACACAGCGATAGTGAAGCTACTTTGTCTAGGGCCTTTAACAAGGTGTATAACAGAAAATCTAGACATATTAGCTTGAGACATGATTATGTCCGGGAGTTGATAAATGACGGAATTATTACTATCTTATATGTAAGAACGAGTAATAATTTAGCCGATCCGTTTACAAAGGGACTTATTAAGGAATTAGTAAGTAAGACATCTTACGAGATGGGACTAAGACCCTGCTAAAGAGTCACCAGTAATGGAAACCCAACTTCTCCTTGGATAACCGCCACTTAGAAGTTCAATGGGTAAGAACAAGTTACTGATAAGTGGCTGGAAAGTATTATAATTCGATTTTGAAAGTACTTATTTTTGAAGGATGCGTACATAACACGTAATAAGTTTTTAAACAGAATATGATCAAATTTATTTGATACTTAAAAAGTTACTCACCTATATAAACATAAAGAGTGGTGCCGCTCTATATCAAAGATTTAAGGGTTGGTTTTTGGAAATGTTTACGAAACCTAGGAGGGAGCACATGGCCATTCAAGTTCTACTAAAAGTTAATGGATTTAAGAGAAGTTGGAAGGTTACGTGTTTAATGCTTCCGATTTTAGAGTAGAGGATGAAGGTTCAATCGCTCTAGACACCTATCATTCCGTTAGAACATTGAAGTACTTAAACCTAAGGACGATTAAAGTCGAGAGACATCTTTCTTGATGCGTGATCTAAAAGGACTTAACATAATCATCTAAGTGGGAGATGGTTGGATATTTAAGGTTAGATGATCATGTTAAGGGTAAGAAATGAGTTATGATTTCAAGTTTTGAATTTCAGAGCATTTGGACGTCCTGGGTAGCGCTGCAGTGGTGACTGTGAGTTTCTCTAACAAGTCTGGCAAAAGTTGCTGAGCTCTGGTGATGCGAGGTCGCCTAGGGCAAGCCATGATTTGGTGCAACTTAATGGACCATTAACGAGGTCGAAGACAAAGAGGCTAGTTAATGGGTTTGCTCGAATAATAACGAGCTATGGCGAGCAAGGAACAGGCGAGGAAGCTGGTCAGAAGATGGTCTCTTTGTGCCTAGTAAGGGAACAAGCAGAAGGCGAGCATGACATGAGCGAGCAAGGGGGATGCGAGCAACTTTAAGGTCGCAGGATCAGGCTGCAGCGAGAAGCAGTAGCAGCAGCGTTCTAGCCTCAAGCCGCGGGTTTCCTTTCTTGGCTCTTAAAGAGAATTCGCGTCCTATTTATTGAAGGATTCTTGTTTTCTTATCTTTAGTCTTCTAGTCCTATTTGTTTTAGGAGTCATAATTTGAGTTGTATTTTTATTTCCTTCTAGGATTTCCTATTCTACATAGTTTTCCACTTCCTAGATTGTTTAGGATTTCAATTATGTAGCCTATATAAAGGCCTCTATTGTATTCATAAACATACATCTTGAGTTTATTGAATTAAAGTTGAAGCTTTTGCTTTGTTTAGAAATTCTCTTTGAGAGATTTCGTTTATTCTTGCGTTATTTATTCTTGAATTATTGTTCTTGATTAATTAATTCCCCTATTGAGTTCTTAGGGAAATTGCGTCCTAGGGGTTGAATAGCATCCATTTTATTTATCTTCTCAGTTATTCAAGCAATTACGCTTGTTGGGTTGATTAGCCGCCCATTCTATCTCACACAATCAACGTTCCTACGTTTCCGTTGAAAGAAAGAGTTCTTAATCATTTTTCGATTAAGGGTTCTCTCATCATTTGGGATGCCCGGAATGAGCGCTGGGACGCCCAAACCATCGCTGAGACGCCCAAACCGGCGCTGGGTCGCTCTGAAACGACGATTTGGCTGAATTTGAATTGAATTGTCATGACCGTTCGGGATTTTAGTCTGAGTGCTGGGACGCCCCTTTGAGTGTTGGGACGCCTATTGGGAAAGGTTTGTTTCTCCAATGGTTGCGACCGTTGAGAAGGGGTATGTCTTGGCCTATAAATTCAATGATTCCATCAGTGTTCAAACACACAATTAAATACTCATTCCTACTCTCTCTCTCTCACTCTATAACTCTCTTTCATTCCAAAGGAAGAACAACGATAATTGCTGATCGTCGTTCTTCGGGTGCAAGTCTAATCCTAGAGGTGAAACACCATTAACCTTGCAGAAAATAGTGGGGGCGTTTATCACTTTAAAGACAGTGATAATTCACGAGATACGCACATAATTTTCATCTTCAATCCCCTTTATTCTTATAGCTTTTATAGCAGAGATTGTATCGAAGAAGAGGAGGGCTCAAGTATGTGAAGATCCATGAGCAAGTTGCATATATATCAAGGAACATGCTTATCCTTAATAAATAGTCTTGTACTTTGGCATTTTGAACTAAGTGGAATCAAAGTATTTTCTTGAGTTCTCCATTTACTCTCCACTTCTCTTAAGAAATTCCAATTTTCGACAACAGAGTGCTTCCGTTGTTTTATTTTTCCAACAGTATAGTAAGATAGTAATCCAATCAGTATGCTAATTGAAATTTGAAGTGATATAAATTTTGAGAAGAAAATGGATGTAATCAATGCAAAAGAGACAGGAGTACAAATTTTCACATTGTAACAGTTGAAATATGATCGGAGCTGCCCCTCCACTGGCTCACATCTTGTGTGATCAACGGTTCATCACAAACGATTCAAAAGTTTATGAATGAGTTGGTCTTAGATGAGTACTAACAAATCATAAGAAGTTCCTCTATATATCCAATGAGGAAATGCTGGGTGTTACATACTCCCCCACTCAAATCCTTAATTTCCGTCAAAGCCAAACCAAAACCAAAGATTGGATGAGCTCGAAATTCTTGCGATGGGGTTTCATTCTAATGTCATCTGCAATGCCCTGAGTGTAGAGCTCATATCTGATCAACATAATGTAAAGATGTAGCTAACAAAGCACATGTACAAATATAATTAGAAAGAAATCAACATTGAACTTGAAACTTTGCTACCACCAGGCATGGAACTTAACAGATCTTGGAATGCATTGTTTAGCCTGTAGTGAGTGAGTAAAGTTATTGATATCTCGGCTGATCTTAGAGAACTCTAACCATACCGATCTCAAAGATCATATTATTGAGTTGATCGAACACCTTCCAATATTTCCAAGGACTTTTTATAGCAAATGTAGTCCTGCACAAGGCAGTACGTAGCAGAATCACTTTTGGTCTAGAGTTTGATTGCTTCCCCAACCACTTCTCATATATAGCTCAAGAACTACACTAATGGTATTTACCTCTGCTTAAATTGATTCCATGACACCTTGGGGATGAGAAAATATAGGCCACAAGCTGCCAAACCAGGTTTTTCAACTGCAGAACCATCTAATCTATATTGTAATTTATAAAACCAACATCTAGCAGCAGCAGGGGGTGTTGACAATCCTTGTATAACTTAGGCTTAAATACGTGTGGAAATGGAATGCCCAAACTTTCACTATGATCGTGAACAAAAGTTGATACTCATTATGAGATAAAATGAGCATTATTTTTTGAAGTTAAAAGGGACGAATATGTTGCTCAATAACATTAAGACTATGAGAAGCCACGAGCCTATGTAAATGCTTATAACGGTATTTGAATAAAACATAAAATAGCCCATTTTAATTGCAAGAATTTGAGAATGGAGAGTACGATTTATTACAAGAATACATTTATTCCGATATACATGAAATTTAGCAAAGAAAACCTTATAAAATTAACTCTCAATTAGAGTTGTATTCCATAGATGAACTAATAATCATCCACCTGGAGGGGGGGGGGTTTCTAGTGTAATCTGCAAAATATAAACCATTTACATCTCATTTATTCAAACTTAGGGCCTTGTAAAACGCAACTGCATTTGTCCGCTATTGAAATTAATAACATCGAAGATAGCTCGCAGTGCCACCAAAAGTGACAGAAGAGAGAGTTGTTGCGTGAAAATCCCCGATGGAGATCACCCGAAGCAGTGAGATTGTGATATCAAAGCGAGTAAGAATGATTGGACCCTTCGCTTATTTCACGAATCAACATAATTACTTATTTTGGTAATTAACATAATAGCTCTTATAGATTGCAAGAATTTGATAATTGAGAGTATGATTATATCATAAGAATATATTTTTATAATCAATGCATGATATTTTAGCAGATACTCTTAGAACAAAGAAATTGAATTGGTAAATTGCTGTGTGTATTGATCATGATTTGGACATGTATTTATAGGCTACAAAGGAACCTATTCTAGGATCAATATTCAAAAATCAATCACAATTATTTGTGATTGATTCATTACTGATTTTACTCCCTGAATATCAGGGGTTTCCTTCCATGTACTTTAATCACATGTTTTACACTCCCCCTCAAGTTGAGCGGTCGGATCTCCAACACTCAACTTGCCCAACACTACGCTGAAAGCTTTAACCGGAACTGCTTTAGTTAGTATGTCTGCTAACTGCTCTTCGGATCGTACAAATGGAAGACAAATGATGTCGGCTTCAAGCTTTTCTTTGATGAAGTGTCTATCAATCTCCACATGTTTAGTATGGTCGTGTTGCACAGAATTTTCTGAAATACTAATCGCAGCCTTGTCATCACACATCAGCCTACAAGCATTTTTTAGTGGAAAGCCAATTTCAGTCAACAATTTTCTCAGCCATAGAACTTCTGTCAAACCTCGTGCTATTCCCCAAAATTCTGCCTCAGCACTCGATAAGGCAACAACCTTTTGTTTCTTGCTTTTCCATGTAACTAGATTACCTTCAACTGGAGTGAAGTACCCTGAAGTAGACATTCTGTCAGTCGGACTGTCGGCCCAATCTGCATCGGTGTATGCTTCTATCTCCAAGTGCTCATGCTTTTAGAACAAAACTCCCTTTCCCGGGGAACCCTTCAAGTATTGCAAAATTCTGAGAGAAGCTTCCATATGCTCCACTTGTGGTTGGTGCATGAACTGTCTTATCACTCCTATAGCATAGGCAATATTCGGTCTCGTGTGTGAAAGATATATGAGTTTTCCGACTAACCTTTGATACTGGCCTTGATCAGCTAACTCAGCCCCTTCCGTAATTCTTAGTCCATGATTGACCATCATCGGGGTATCAATTGGTTTACAATCTACATGCCCTACTTCTATAAGAAGATCGAGAACATACTTTCTTTGGGAGATAAATATCCCTTTCTTCGATCTTAAAACCTCAATCCCCAAAAAATATTTTAGCCTTTCAAGATCTTTCATTTCAAATTCTTTAAAAAGTCTATCTTTTAATGTTGCTATTTCTTCTCTGCCGCTGCATGTAATAATCATGTCATCGACATATATGATGGCACAAGTTATAAGCTCTCCTCTTCTTTTTAAGAAAGTGTATGATCAGAATTGCTTTGACGGTACCCATACTTCTTCATGGTCATGGTAAATCTGCCAAACCATGCTCTTGGGGACTGCTTCAAGCCATACAACGCCTTTTTGAGTCGACATTGTAACGCCCGAGAAAAAGTTCGTGTGACGTATGCTTCGTGTGTGTGTGTAGGATGTATTATATTTATGGTGACACATCGTTATACGATGAAATGATCAATAAAAGTGTAAGAATGTATAGAAATAGTAATTGTTGGTAACTTAATAAAAGTGTAACAAAAGTAAAGTTAAAGGGTTGATTGTCAATGAGGATA
>JAOWAN010069649.1:0-11456 GCA_028566635.1 Lobelia cardinalis
TAGTCCTCACGAAAAATATCATATGGGGGTCTTCCCCAAAACGCGAATAGTACATGGTGGTTCTTCCTACTTAACCCTTTTATTTATTTTTTAGTTACAAGAAAGAAAACAGTAAAAGCTGATTACTACTACTCGACTACTTGTTGGGTAAGCCATTCATAAGACGTCTGCATACATTAAAGGCTTTAAGTATTCGGGTGAGCTCTTAAGTTGAATAAGGTTGTCTCCATTGACCCCTTTGTTGGCAAATTTATTTGCACATGTATTTTCTTCACGCAGAGTGTGTTGCAAGGTGTATCCTGTTGGGTTATAGATGCTTGATATGTACTCCATGAGATCTAAGAATGGATGACTCTCGTCTTTATGAGTTGATGTTGCTCCTTCGCAGTAAGCAAGTCTGTCTAGACAAAGACATCTGCTGTTTCTTTCCTTCCGGCTGCTACAAACAATTTCACTAGATGCCATTCACCTCTTTGTCACCCTCAGCACAAAGATTCATTTTGAGCCTGCTTAGCAATGGCAAGAGCGAACTCATCACTCCAGTCCTCGCTCCCCACAAAATGTTTTCAGATATTAACAAATTTCCATATTTTTTGAGGACATGATTCACACCCTCTTCTTAAGTCTGATTACCCTAATTTTTCTAGTCAGAATTTTTTGGCCAACTAACCATAAGAAGCCAAAACCTTAGCAGGGACGCTTGATCTTCCAAAGCCAGTTGATATTTATTGATTCAATAAATTCACCTTTGGTGAGAAGATCGAGGCACTTTGATGATGTATGTAAAAGGTTCGAAGAAAGAAGATACAAGAGCACAGTGTTCTGATCAATGCATACTCTATTCAAGATCTTAATAAATTGGTTTTGTTAGCTTGTAGGAGTGGAGGGTAATTTACGAATTTCCTTATTTACTGGAAATAGGTTTCATTATTAAGCTAGGACTCTTAATTAAGTATTAATCTTTAGCTATGTCCTTATTCTTGGAGAATTCATGTTTTAATTGTCCTAGGTTCGTTCCAATTCGGATGCCTAATCGGTTGGAATTAGGAATTATTACTAGCCTATTTAATATGTATAGCCTGGAATACATTTAGTTGAGGGAGACAGAGTTAGCAGTGATTAAGCTTCGCTTTCTTGAATTGTGTGATGCTCAAGAACCTAGGTGTGATTCCTGAGGTTGCTGCGGTGTGAAGCCATGCTTTTCCTTGTTTCCTACTGTTCACGTCTACTGGTCACAGTGCCTAGAAAGCTTCTACAGACTACAACCTTTGTTTCGAAACCCTGATCTCCAAGAAACCCTAATCTCTCCGTTCTATCCATTAATTTCTAAAGGTAGTCCTCTAAAGTCCTTTTGTCTGCTGCATTCTAGACCAATTTGGCCCAAGCTTTATAGGCTTATCGTGACCACGCTTGTCCTTCATCACACTTTTGGCAGTGAACTCACTTTTACCAGAACATCCCCGACCAAGAAGTATCCAGTTTCTCAACATACAAAGGAATAGGAACTCAAAGGATTTCATTCAATCCTTGTCGGAAAACATGATCCTTTAAGACACTGACATTCCAATACTCAGATGTATCATTTTGCAGTTTGCGCTTTCTGGAGACTGAAATCATTTGGTTTCAGACGCTTAATAGACACCTTTCGACACCACTAGGCCTCCAAAAATGATCTATGCTACCATTTCGAGCAACCAACTTAAAACCTTTATTAATGAGGTTTTACCCTTCCAAATGCCCTGCCAGGAATGTGAGCAGTGGACAATGTTTTCCATTCCACTACTCAAGGTTCCTGATATATTTGTATCTGCTCCAAAGATATTTTCCGTTGCACCAAGTCAAGTTTAGAATAGCTGGTCCGATGATTTTGTATAAATAAAAGGCTAGCTGGATTATTATTCCTAGCCTCCCTAATCCCTAGTCCATTAAATTTATCAAGGCACAGAGCATCCCACTAACATTGGCAACCATGTTACATATTTAACCTGCATTTTCTTTAGTTAGTTCTCTATGATCATTTACAGTCAGATTTGTCCCAAGAGTTAGGTTAGAGAGAGAAAGTAGATCTGAGAGGAAGAGAGAGAGAAACTTTTCTATGTATTTCTCATAATAAAAAACATTACACACAAATCTCTACGTCTACCCATATACACATATTATACTAAACCCCCTTGACATAAATGATATATAACATTAACCCCTTTTCAATTTAAGAAAATTAGGAACATGCATAGTAAACATGAGAGACCTAGCAACTTCTAACATATGACCATTTTTACTACCCATATACACATATTACACTAGGTCTCTCATGTTTACTAGGCATGTTCCTAATTTTCTATGTTAAAATTGCATCGCCCCATAGAAAATTAGGAACATGCATAGTAAACATGAGAGACCTAGCAACTTCTAACATATGACCATTTTTCCTTTCTGCTACCCCATTTTGCTCGAAAGCTTTGACACAAGTTGTTTGGTGAACAATCCCATTGGAAGACAAGTAAGACTCAAAACCACCCTTAGTATATTTCGTACCATTGTCAGTACGTAAAACTTGGACAATACCCTGATATTGTGTATGAATCATAGTATGAAATAATTTAAAGCATTCAAACACTTCATTTTTATGTTGAAGCAAATAAATCCAAGTGAGACGTGTATGACAATCGATAAAAGTGACAAACCATCTATAATCAGAACGACCAGTAACCCGAGATGGGCCCCAAACATCTGAATGAATAACAAAAAATGGAGTCATGCTCCTTTGATTACTAATAGGATAACTGGAACGTTTGTGTTTTGCTAGTTGACATGGTTCACAAAGAAAATCAGATCTATTACATTGTTTAGTTAAAGTAGGAAAGAGATGATCCAAAATACTGAAAGAGGGGTGTCCAAAACGTCAATGCTAAGAATGCAAAGACTCTAAAGTAGAGCTAGTAGATACTTGGTGGTAAATAGGTAGAGATGTAGAGTCATTCTCCAAGACATACAATCCATTGTGAACTTTACCCCCACCAATCGGCTGTCCGGTCGCTATGTCCTGGAAAACACAATGAGATGGAAAAAACGTCACAGAACAATTTAGAGACTCGGTAAGACGTTTAACAGATATAAGGTTTGAGGTAAAGGATGGAACATGCAATACAGAGTTCAAGATTAATTTCGGAGAACAACGAATAAAACCCTTTCGAAAAATAGGTGAAAGGGATCCATCGGCAACTCGAACTGAATCCTGTTCAGATGTATACGAGCTAAATAAGCTAGAAGAATGTGTCATATGATCAGAAGCACCGGAATCAATGATCCAAGAGCTAAAAGACTCTATAGATGTCAATGTGGAAGCCATACCTGAGTAGGCAAAGTGAGAAGAGGGCTGAGAAGAGGTGAAAGTGAAAGAAGTAGATAACAAATCGCGGATAGCTGCCATGAGACGGGGTTAGTGATGTCAAGTACCAGATGTAGGAGAGTCCACTGAAGCTGAGAAGTGAGCACTATGCTGACGATTCCCCCCTGATTCACTACCTCTGCCACGACCACGGCCACAGCTACGCCCACGAAGGTGGGGATATAGAAGGAAGCACCTCTCATGGGTGTGCCGAGATCGCTGACAATGGTCACATAGAAGTGGGCTCCTATCAACAAAGGAGGATGTGACTGCTGCCGGTGGGGAAGCAACAATAAGGGCAGATCGATCAGCTAGTTCTGGATGAGAACTCATAGCATGCCGTCGAGTTTCCTCCCCTAAAATCCGAGAATGTGCTGCTCTAACATCAAGAAGTGGTACCCTACGAGTCAATTCAAACTTGATTGGATCATAATAACTATCAAGGCCACCGAGAAAATTAATCACCCTATCCTCATGAACTATTTTCTGATAAGTCTGAGCATTCCTTGGATTTTCCGCTCTAAAGACACGATAATGACCCAATTCAGTCCATAAGCTGGTAAGCTCAGAGTAGTACTCGACCAATGATCTACCATCCTGAACTATCTGCTTGAGCTTCAACCTGATCTCATATATCTTGGAACAATTTTCAGAATGTGAGTATGTTTCATCTACCGAACTTCAAATCTCATGAGCGGTCTTGAGAAACGAGTAACTCATATGGATATTAGGTTCCATTGAGTTATAGAGCCATGTCTTGACCATTGCATCGTCCGATACCCAATCATCAAACTTCGGGTCGGTTTCCTCGGGTAGTTTCGAGCTGTCATTAATAAATCGTTGCATTCTATTGGCTTGAATAGAGAGCAAACACGCTTCTGACCAAGCTAGGTAGTTTGTGCCATCCAATTTCATCGAGCTAATAACGAGGGCTGAGTTGAGGTGAGCTCCTCTATTAGACTCATTGGAGATGATTTTAACTTCTTCAGCCATGGTGGTTTAGTGTAGAAGCACTCTCAAAGAAATTTAAACCCAATAGCAATCAACAAAGGAATTTTCTTGAGTCAAAGAGAAATAAATCCAAGGCAAACCAAGCAACCCTAAGATCACACCTAATAATCCTTATGCACACTCCATATACAACATAACCCAATCAGAAATTCTAGGGCAGAAGTAAAAATGAGACGAAAAGAACGTATACCACGTCTGTCCGCAGCCAATAAGGGCAGAAAATGAGGTCCAATCAACACACCATCAACATATCTATGATCAGCAGGACGAGCAACCCGTCAAATTTTGGTCGCTGGAAAATGGACCACGCCCCGGCGGCTGTGGCGGCCGTTGGAGCGGAAATTTTCATGCCTAGCTCGGTTTTTAGTGTTGGTTGTGATGGTGCTCTCAGATTTTCATGGGTAGCTCTCTAACTTTGGCTCTGATACCAAGTAAGATTTGTCCCAAGAGTTAGGTTAGAGAGAGGGAATAAATCTGAGAGGAAGAGAGGGAAACTTTTTTATGTATTTCTCATAATCAAAAACATTACACACAATTCTCTACTTCTACCCATATACACATATTACACTAAGCCCCCTTGACATAAATGATATATAACATTAACCCTTTATTCCTATTACTTCTAACATTTACCAGCCGTAGGTAACTTCTTGGATTTCCGACCAGTAGCTTCCTTTGAACATTGTCTATGATGTTTTTACAATGTCTCCAGACCCGAAAACTAGAAACTCCAGATCTTCAAGCTGATTATCATTTTATTTCAGCAAACTTTTGCATTTAGAAATTTTGTTCCTAAACAAAAGTTACTTTAGTTTGAATCGTCATACCAGCACTTGTTTTCTGTCAAATATTTACTGAAGGAACTTCCTTTAGGACGGAGGTAGAGCTGTACCTATATATTAAGAAGGACTTGGCCTCCTGAAACCAGGTTTTATAAAAGAAAGAAAAAAAATTCTGGGATTTGCCTTCAAAGGTACTCCATTTGCCTTTCAAGCGTCACGTTTTCAGTTCAGTTTGCGCCATTGAGAGTGTCTACTTTCAAAACTGCAACAATTATTTTATTATCTTGCAGTTTTCCCCCCTACTAAATAAAGACTACTCTGCTGGAAAATGCGAAGTATGTTATTCACTTGTCGTCTTAGTAAGGATAGCTTCAGCTCATGAATATGCAGGCCTGGGATTTGACACTGTCTAGGAAGGGGGTTGAAGTTGTTTACGACGGTTATACATTTTGTTTGTGATAGTAATTTTCTTTTTCTCTTGGTTGGCAGATTAGTGATCACGTTGGTGGGCCCCCATACAAAGTATCAGTTGCGGAGTAATTAACCTCTTCCAATTCTTATACATTCAGGAGGATTTTACTGTTTTATTTTAAGAATCTCAATTATTTCAAATGTTTTGTGGATTTTTATATTTTTCACATTAACATGGTTGGTATTTATTCCTGTTTTATGTAGTTATAAGGAGGTGTTGAATCCCGTTGGGTTCAAGGAAATATGCATTATGGACAACGAGTTGGCAGTTGGACCTCGGAAGGTATGTTGATTCAAAATATTCAAGTATTGACAAATTTGTTCCTCATTTTCAATTTGTTTTCCCTTGTTTTTGGGTTTACCTTTGTGTTCTTTCTCATAAGTTGCAAACACACATTATGGCACCACATAGTCTAGTGTGCAAGATTATTAATTGATCAGCATCTAACCAGAACAAACTTGTGATCACAATGATTCCCTTAGAAGAACAGCTTGGTGGAATCATGCCATAAGGGGTAGGATCTTCACCACCCTTGCGCATTGGTTTATTATAAATTCTATCTTTCATACTTTTACAACACATCCATTTTAGCCCTTTCATTCAGGCAACACTCATTTGTAAGCATATTCTTTCTTAGTAGTCCAAAAGTCAGCTCCATAAAGTAGAGCGGGTCTAATAGCCTTTCCTTTCAACTTGATCGGTGTATATAGAATTCCAGATGCATTTCTCCATTTCACTGAACCTGGTATTATTCAATGACTAACATATTTAAATGATGGTAAACACCGGAATTGTTCCTTTGTGGTATGTCTTGACCATCCAACCTAACTTTGTCGGCACTAATATCTACTCACCGAGTGGCATTCTTTATATTCTATTTTGCTTCTACTTTATTTAAACCCAGGTGAGACACTTAAAACACATTGCAAGGTTCCTTAAAGAGACTTTCCTAGTAGACAGGTTTGTTCACTCAGCAGCAATGATTTCAAAACTGATCGGTATTCAAGTTCCCTATCGTAGCTGTCACTTCTTCAAATACCTTCCTCCCAACTATATCAATATGTTAGGTATGACTCACCTCTTTGTGAAGTTAGAGGGCAATTAAACAGCTAAATGTAAGCAGCTAGTACAAAGCCAATGTAGGAGAAGTGAAACAAGAAGAGCAAAGGAGTGGAAGGGAATGGGGATGATCCAAAAAGAAGTTGAACATAAATAGTTGGTATGGATAAGCCAAAAGAATTTAAATGGTAGAGAGGATAGACAAAGAGCTCTAACAAGCATGAAGCCAACTTAACTACCCTCACGACTTAAAGAACCAACACACCTTTTTGGAGATCATGACTATAAGTACCTTGGAGTCCTTCTGGGTTAAAGGGGAAATAAGGCAAGCCAGATAAGCGCACGTGGCAGATGCTTCTAAGGTCAGAGTCATCTCATTGAGGCATGACTATGCCCCCTCATTGAGTAAGCTATGGTAGTCTCTTACCATATATCCCCTTTGAGACCTCAATTTGAGTCTGCCTCCTATTTTTTGTTTTGGAGCCATCGACGAGGCTTTCATCCACTTTGCATGATGTGGATCAAGCGGAAAGTGACGACATACTAGGTATTGTAGGCTCTTGAACATGCTTTCCATGGCGACCCTGCGGGGTCCTTAGCCTGCAAAGGGACTGTATTGTCTTGTTTGTTGTTGTTTCTAGTGCTACCCCCCTCCCTCGACCATGTCATCCCCAAGTTATGGTATTCATTGCTCTCAATATTGTGTAGCCTATTACTATTAGGTGGATCACATTCTTACAGCATTTGACTAGCCGAAGTAACCAACTGTTATAAGATGGCCAAACTTCCTAGGTTGCCACTGATATCTTTGTAAATCTATAGGGGAAGGCATGCTATCCCTAAATATGACCTTATTCCTCAGGTATGGTGTTTGTTCAATGGGATTGGCAAGGATATGATTCCATTTGTCTCTCATATCCCTGCCAATCCCATTGAACAAACAAGAAACCTGAGGAATAGGTCATATTCAGGGATAGCATGCATTCCCCAAAAGATTTACAAATATATCAATGTCAACCTAGGAAGTTTGGCCATCCTATAACAGTTGGTTACTTCTGCTTGTCAAACGCCGTAAGAATGTGATCCACCTAATAGCAATATGCCACAAAATATTGAGATAACTTGGGGATGACAGGGTAGAGGGAGGGGGTAGCACTAGCAACAACGACAAACAAGACATTACAGTCCCTTTCCATGCTAAGGACCCTGCAGGGGTTGCCATTGAAAGCATGTTCAAGAAGAGCCTACGATACCTAGTATGTCTGCTTGATCTACATCATGCGCAGTGGATGAAAGCCTCATCGATGGCTCCAAAACAACAAATAGGAGACAGACTCAAACAGAGGTCTCAAAGGGGATATATGGTAAGAGACTATATCCCCATAGCTTACTCAATGAGGGGGCACAGACTCTGACCTTAGCAGCATCTGCCACGTGCGCTTATCTGGCTTGCCTTATTTCCCCTTTAACCCAGAAGGACTCCTTGGTACTTATAGTCATGATCTCGAAAAGGTGTGTTGGTTCTTTAAGTCGTGAGGGTAGTTAAGTTGGCTTCGTGCTTGTTAGAGCTCTTTGTCTATCCTTTCTACCATTTAAATTCTTTTGGCTTATCCATACCAACCATTTATGTTCAACTTCTTTTTGGATCATCCCCATTCCCTTCCACTCCTTTGCTCTTCTTGTTTCACTTCTCCTACATTGGCTTTGTACTAGCTGCTTACATTTAGCTGTTTAATTGCCCTCTAACTTCACAAAGAGGTGAGTCATACCTAACATATTGATATAGTTGGGAGGAAGGTATTTGAAGAAGTGACAGCCACGATAAGGAACTTGAATACCGATCAGTTTTGAAATCATTGCTGCTGAGTGAACAAACCTGTCTACTAGGAAAGTCTCTTTCAGGAACCTTGCAATGTGTTTTAAGTGTCTCACCTGGGTTTAAATAAAGTAGAAGCAAAATAGAATATAAAGAATGCAACTCAGTAACATATATTAGTGGAGACTAGTAAGGTTGGATGGTCAAGAGATACCACAAAGGGAACAATTTCGGTGTTTATCAGTGCTTTAGCAGTCTTGCAAGTTACTCTTGATTATTCCAACTTTTTCATGTTAGAGATGTTTTTAGAGCTGTTTTAATAGCAAGTCTGTTGGAAACTTTTGCAGGGAAGGGAGAAGCTGGGAAGGTGGAAAAGATCCACCGAACAATCATTGCTGTAATAATCGTTGTTCTGCGGGTATATGATTCCCAAAGCGTGCATGATGCGTGAAATTGCCAACCCAATCGAGAGAGCGTAATTTGAAGTGTTCTAAAATAGGATATATTCTACGTTTACATTTTAAGATTACTAAAAGTTGAAAGATCTAGCATTAAACATCAAAAAAAGGTACTCCATAATGGTACATTACCCATGTTCTGTTGTGTGCAGCGTAATAAAATGAAAGCACGAACATTATGCGTAAGTAATTCAATCAAACTAATTAATGTATACACACAAGAATACACATTGAAAGTAAAGGAGATATAATTTATGTGGTTCGAAAAAATTCTCCTACTTCACGGGCAACAACCACAACAAATTACTCTAACAATATTATAATCAAGTGTATCACTATCTTTTAAATGTATCATTCATATAAACAAGTGTTTCTTACACAATGTTGAGACCTCAAGTTCATCCCTACACTAGGCTATTTATAGCTTGCAAGAACTCTCAAGAATATGAACCTAGACATTCTTGGAGTCTAATAGTCAAGTTCATTCCTCAAAAATAGTTCATGAACACTAAAGGGGAATGAACAATGTGAGAAATACCAAGAGTCTATTTTAGAAGCTCTAAAAGTTCCTAGTCTTGAGCTAATTTCAACAATCTCCACCTTGGCGAGAGATACAAACAAATCAATCAATCACGTAACCAGTTTGACTGCCATCAATTTCACTGTTTATGTCCTTTCTTCGATATTGATAAGGTCCAAGCAATGTAGGAACTTGTCACGAGTCACAATTTTAGTCAACATGTCAGGGTTATCATCGGTCTAAATCTTCAATTGGCGAATGTCCCATTCGTTGATGGAACAAAATGAAAGTGAACATCTATGTGCTTGGTTCAGGGATGATGGACTTAGTTCTTCGACAAACAAATAGCACTTTGGCTATCGCAAAATACCCCAATGTGCTTCTGAGCAATCCCCAAGGCGTTAACCAAACCGTGCATTCAAATGACTTCCTTAAAATCCTTCGTAACTGCCATATAATCTGCTTTAGTCGTAGATAGGGGAAACTGTGGATTGGAGCGTCAAATGCCAGCAAACGGGTGCACCTGCCATAGTGAACACAAATGCCGTATTAGTTCGACGCTTGTCTAAGTCACCGACATAATCAGAATCCACATATCCAATTAGGAGTCTATCAAGATCAAGTTTCTCCTTCTTCTGAAACCTGAGACCAAAATCAACTGTACCATAAATATACTTGAGTATCCATTTTACAGCTTGCCAGTGCCCCTTCTCTGGATTGTGTATGTATCGACTGACCATGCTCACAGCATGCGAAAGACTAGGTATTGTGCAAACGGTAGCATACATCAACGCTCCAACTACGTTAGCATTCGAGACACCCTCCATATGTATCTTTTCTTTCTCTGAGCTATCAAACAACTTAACTTGATATGAGAGGCTAACAGTGTTCTGACAAGCTTCGTTGAATAGTGCATACCAAATCTTTGAAGAACCTTACGTAGATACCGAGCCTGACTTAAGCAAATTGTGCTATTCTCCCGATCTCGATGTATCTCCATCCAAAGTATCTTCCGAGCTTCTCCTAAGCCCTTCATCTCAAACTCCCTACTGGGTTGAGTCTTTAATTTATCGATCTCCACCTTGCTATTGGATGCTATCAACATATAATCAATATGCAAGAGCAAATACACGAAGGAACCATCTTGGAGTTTGCAAAAGTACACACAGCGATCGAACTGGCTACGAGTGTAGTTATGCTCCACCATAAACTAATCAAACCTCTTATACCATTGCCGAGGAAATCTCGTTATAGTCTATTCCTTCCTTTTGAACGTCACCTCTAGTAACCAACCGTGCCTTGTAGCGAACTCCAGGAGTATCTTCCTTCTTTGCATACATCCATTTGCACCCGATATCCTTCTTTTCTATTGGAAGTTGCACCAACTCCCAAGTTTTGTTCTTCTCGAGCGATCTCACCTCTTCAATTCATGGCCTCCTGCCATTTCACATTATCTGGATTCTAGATAGCTACTCTGTAGTTACTAGAAACTCCTTCATTAATTATGGGAAGTAAAAATGCAACCATATCGTTAAACTTGGCTGGTTGTCTGATTTTCTGTCGGGGTCTATTTCTCGTAATGGATTCAGGCTCTACAGGTTGTTGTTGTTCTTCTTCCTCGTATTCCAGACTCAGTTCCACCTGCTCGGATTTCTCTATCTGTTGAAGCTCTCTTCCTCGATTCCTGATGGTTGCATAACTGGTATGAAAGAATTAGGGGTGTAAGTTCAAACAGTCCAAACCGACGTCCGAACTGAATCAAACCAAACCGACGAGTTTGGTTTGGTTTCGGACGACAACGGTTCGGTTACGGTTCGAAAAAATATCAAACCTCACGGTTCAGTTTGCGATTTCAACACCTCAAACCAAACCGAATCAAACCAAACCGAACCGATATCTAATATATATGTATATTTTTATATAAACCCCTCATATTTTAATATTATATTT
>JAOWAN010069670.1:0-11453 GCA_028566635.1 Lobelia cardinalis
ACACACACACACACACACACACATATATATATATATATATATATATATAGAGAGAGAGAGAGAGAGAGAGAGAGAGAGACGCAGGCATAATAGGCTCATGAATTACCTGTTGTTCTCTTGTAGAATTTGATAAGGGACTGGATATCTTTTGCACCCTGAAACCGTGTTATGGACGACTTATTCACCACTATTATTGTAGGCAAGCTATGTATTCCATACCGTGAAAATGTGCTGCCATAACATACATCGAAAGGCGGATGAGGACAAAACATAAATCGCAACCCATCATGTAGTAAAATTTCAAATGAAACAATTAGGAAAAAGAAAAGATATCAGTGACTTCATACAACAATACCAAATTGTGGTATTTTGTTATAGTTGAGCAGATAGAAGCAGCTTTGAATTCAAATACTTTTTCTTCCAGAATCCCACCAAAAATGAGTTGATATATTAGTATCTTTGTTTAATAGGTATGTGTAGTCTTAAGAACAGGGAACTTTGCTATAGCAGTAAATAAATACTACCCTAGGTAACTGGATCCTGATGCGCCTTCCTTTGGTCGGCCAGGCAGAGCCTCAATTTTCTAAATAAGGTAAGGTCTTTGTTGCTGGGATGGTTACAAAACTGGACTGAAGGAAGGAGGTAATCCATAGTCCTATCTTCCTGGTGAGTGGTGACTAACCATATACCCTCCTTACTCCCAGTACATGTATCTATCTGATTTGACCACTTCTCACCATTGAGCAAACAAAAACAGATGTAGAAAGACCCATGCTGTGGTTCCTCTCCGGGATGGATCATGGGAATATCCAAGCTGTTGCCTTTGTGGATCCAAACTGAAAGCTTGTAAGAACAAAAGCTGCTTATGTGACTGTAACTTCATGTTCTCTGAGCATCCCAAAAGGTGTCATTCAAGTTGGATCATTAGTCAGGCATCTCCCCACTACCAAATCCGGAATAGCTGAGATTCATTAGTGTTCACCCATAGAGATGGCAAAAAGCCCAATTTGGTCTCTGACCTATTGACCTTTTGTATAAGCAGTCCATCACCTTTTTTTTATGGGTCTAATACACGAACTATTAAATGTAACCTAATTTGGTCCCTGATTCTAAATTCAAAAAGTTGACCAGCTTAGGTGACAACATTTATCCTATGTGGCTATGTGACGCTTAGTTGGCGCTGAAATGGCATGAAATTTGTGGGGGAGGAAATACCAAAAAGACATTCTTACCCGTTAATGCCCTCATTCTGATGCCAACCCAAAGTAGGGTTTGGATGACCTGTTTTAAGTTTTTCATTTCTGATAAACATTAGTTTTGTGTCACATGACATGTTTTTCGTATCCAATTTTATGATTTTCTCTCATTACCTACTATTTTAAAAGCTATGTTTTTTACACCCAAGTTAAAACATCGAAAAATATACCATCGAAACGGACCCTAAGTCTCCTCCCTAACCACCATCACCACAACCTTCACCTCCACCACCAACACCAACACCAAACAACTGAGAGCCCAATACAACAAAAACGAAAAATGCAACTTAATTTCTTCTTGCATATTCTCAATAATTCACAAAATTATACTGCATAATGAACAAAATGGGAAGCACCCCAAACCCAAACCAGAAAATCAAATAGATAAACAAAAAATTCAACTATCAACCAAAACCCAGATCTGTTCCTGAACCATGATTCAAGAGCTCTTTTGGAAATCAGTTCCCCACAATCATGCGAGCTATCATGAGTATCATTCTCCTTAGAACCTTCATTCTCATTTTGAGATCTACCCAGATCTGAAAAGCTAATTAACGATCCAGTGCGGTCATCAACTTCGCTTGCAGTTTCACTCTCATCGGTGTGTTCAATGCCCTTAGAACTAGTTATAGAGTCCTGAGAGCCATAATCTGGTGCCTTCTTCATCCAAAGATTCTGAATCTGTGTCAGGATTGTCGGGTTTAGGGTTCGGTTTTGGTGCCCGAACCCAAGCTCGATGCAGCCCTTGAGCCATCGAGGTCCCCGTTCGTTACGCTCTTGCGACGCGTCGAAGGCAGCACGAGTTCTTCCCACAAGTGGATCTGGAAATTTCCCAAGTTCTTCCCACAAGTCTTTTAATTCAAATCAGAAACCTATGATTGACTTAGAATACCTCCGCGGGTCCATGGCTGCTGCCCGCTCTGTCCTTCCCCGCGCTCCCTGCCCCTAAAACATCTTCTTCCACTCCATCACCGCCGAGGTTGACTCAGTGAATCCCAGAATCCTGACCCAACTTGTCCGGTCAACCTTCCCTTCCCTCAACTATAAGGTATAGATTTCTCGCGAGTGTCATCAACCACACCACCATCTCCCACCCGAGCCAAGCCACTCCCTTCTCTTTCTCTTCCAAAAACAAACCCCTCCCTCCCTTCTTCATCGTCATCCGTGGATTTTGAAGGGCCGTCAGATCTGGTTGAAAGAAGAAGGGGGAACAATCATCTGTTGAATGAAGGGGAAGAATCATCTGTTGAAAGAAGAAGGGGAACAATCATCTATTGAAAGAAGGGGAACAATCATCGGAATCAAGAGAGCGAGGCGCTATCATCAGAACCGAGAGAGAGGGCCGTCAGATCTAGTTGAAAGAAGAAGGGGAAGAATCAGATCTGGGTTTTTCCTATTTTTCTTTAATTAATCGTTTCTCAATAAATTTCTAGTATAAGTTTACTATTTTGCCCTCCTAACAATGCCACAGCAGCAATTTTTTGGCAAAATTCATGGTCAACTGTGTTAATTTAATTTTAGGGATCAAATTAGGTGACGTTTAATAGGTCAGGGACCAAATTGGGGTTTTTGCCTAGAGATGCAGTTCTCTGTTCTTTTTTCTTTTTCTTTTTCTTTTTCTTTTTTCGATAGTTACTGACAGCATAGGCAGGCATGCCTAGAAGGCAGATGAAAGAAAGCGTCTGACACAAATGATGAATATCCAACAGCAATTGAGACTCTTATGGAGATTGCTTTAGTGTAGCTGACGTTGTTGGAAAGTCATAGTGCAATCTGAAAGTGAACAATAATCTAAAGGAAGAAGCAACTCACATAATGTCAGATCTTAGGATGGGTGGGGGTGCACCTGATTCACAGCTATTCAATCATCTCTGAAAGAAGGAAGAGGCATATGCCAGCAAAATAACAAAAATACCCATTCGAGCCCGTAGGTGATCACTTAAGAAATGGGCAAAAGAAAACAAAAGTGCGGTAGGGAGTAAGATCATTAGTGACAGTAATATGGTCGAGTTGCATTTTCTTTTTGAGAATCTCTTCAGTTGAGCCCTCGCAAAGCTCTGGCCATAGACCACATCTCCAGGAAGCCTCGCCTCTTTCTCTAAAACATAGTTATGCATCCCAGCCAACGCAGAGTGGACATCACTTAGAGGAAGAATCTGATAATGCTTAGCTCATAGAAGATATCTGCTTGACTGACATCCTTCAATACAGCTCTTCATCATAGGACGGAAATGGATGTATGGCTGGATAGAAAGGGTGCGGTTGGGGATCTTTCTTAAGGTATGTTCTTCAAGTCCATACAGGGCTTCTGCACTACCATGCTGGACAGGCACTTGGGATGTCGGACCGGTGAGTAGAGCATGTAGTAGCTACAAGACAATGAAAGACTCTTGATTCACTCCAATATCTGGCCTTTGCATGGCTGGGTCCACGACCATGAAATCATCCTTAAATTTGATTACCGCAAAAAGGAAAGCAACAAAGACAGCAACTACTACAGAAAATGAAATAAACAAGTCTTTAAGCAAAAGAGAAAAAGAAAGACAAGAAGCATACATGGGAATATATATATGTTTTGATACCGAGGTGGACCGCAGAGCCGTAATGTCTCGTAATGAGGCTGAATAACTGGCTACACACCTGGAAGAGTTTTTTAAGGCAAATAAGGGTAGCAAAGAGTGCAGCAAGGAGATCGAGAGCAAAAGATTGAGTCTCTATGCCAGCCATGAAGGGGACATCATGACCAGGAATATGTGCCTCTCAACTGAATCTTTCAAGTGGTTCTCCTTGAAAGACAGAAGGCAGGCAAGCTAGCAAGGGAGATAGGAACCAGGTTCCGAAAGAGGTCAAAAGTTTACTATTATTTAAGGGAACAAAGACAATGTACTAGGAGTAGGGGGGATTGAACATAGTTCAGCGCAGCTTGATAGCATATTAATGGATAGACTTTCTTATATTACAGATAAGGTCAAAGCGGCTTGTATAGGAGTGATCTTCTCATTTAACTAGAAGTTTCATAAGCAACAAAATCTCTTTGCCTGGTATGGGGACATTCCTCAGAGAGCTGGTTGTGTGTCTTGGTGAAAACCTCAACCTCAGGTTACTCATGATTCGTCATCTTCCCCTTCTCATGACCCAAGAATATTCTTTCTGCAAGCATCGGTCATATACCCAGTCTTAGATTTCAGGCATTCGCGCAAGGCTGAGAGCACCTCTTTCTTGGATAAATTCTTCTAAGACCATTATCTTCTCTAAACAATGCACTAAAAGTGATATTTCAATCGGTATCTACGAAACACTCAACTGGATGAAAGAAGGTTCCACTTTCCGGGCTTAGAGACAGCTAAAGCTACAGAATCTCCCCTCGTCCGAAGATCTTTACCAAGGAGATGAAAGCTATGTGAAGTAGAAGAAAAAATGGCCACTAAGGGCAACTATAGCATTACGGAACTCACTTTCTACACCTAACAAGACATCTTAGAAGTAAGTAGAAAATTTCAGAAGGGTGCAGGAGGAGCTGGCAGATTCCTCGTTCATTCAAATTCAACATATATGGACAACTAGGCTTTGGTCGATCGAGGAATGCTTCTTTGCTATGGGGATGTTCCGTGTTCAGTCTTTTGTGGAACATTTGGATTGAGAGGAATTCTCGAATTTTCAGAAATCGAGAATTATCGCTCTCGTTTTTGTGGGAGAAGATCATGGTACGGTCTTCTCTTTGGGCTAGGAGTTTTGGTGCTTCCCGTGGCTTGTCTTTGGGAGATTTGTCTAGAGATTGGAGAGCTTCTATATACTGATTGTGTGTTTTTGTTTTTACTGTTTTGATGGTTTTTTGGCAGACTTCTTGTCCGCATTCTTTGTAATCCCTTTTTCTATCAACGATATTCTTCTTTTGTTAAAAAAAAAAAAATATATATATATATATATATATATATGTGGACAACAGATCAAGGCATAACTAAATTAACAAAAGAAATACAAGGAATCAGGAAAGAAAAACGGGAAGCCTGAACAATTGCTCACCTTGGCATTGCTGCGGAATGTTCAACAGCCAAATGATCAATCTGAGGAAACATGGAACTCAAGGCGCTGAATGTTGCATATGCATTGTAGGAGAGTAAGCAAGAGGATTTATAGAAGAGTATAGAAGTATATGCTTTGCCCCAGTTTGATTTGACATTTCTGTCAAGGAAATCTCCATTTACCTGAACAACCAAAAGTATTAACAGTAAGAGAATATACTTGCAAAGTGATGATAATGCATCCATAAGTTGCTAAAAAGGATATTGTTACAACGGTTAGAATTAAGGAGTGTATTGCATATGTAAGATATGCAAGTGGAACCATGTTTAAAGGCACAGCATGTGTCAATACAAAATAAATGGAAAGAGGTTAAGGGTCAAGTTTCTAAGGTCTTTCTTTTTGAATAAGTTAATGTAAGATGCCCAAAAAACAACCAGTATAATGAAACTTTACTATTCCGTTATTACAAGATGGACTAAATCTTGTGCGTTCCAGACTCCAGAGTGTAGGTAAACCCCCGAACAGGGAAAATAAGAACATTATAATTCCCAAATAGAAATAAAGAAAATGAGCTGAAACCAGTAGTAGTGAGCATGCCAACTATGCAAACTAAACCTACCATATGAATACTGACATAGAGTACTATCATGCTTACCAGCTGATGAAAAGTGCTTTTGGCAAGACAGGGAGGGGTAGGAGATCCCAAGGGCATATTTGATGATATGGAAAGGAAAATAACATCAGATACATCTAAACCCATTTTTGGTACAAATTTAATTGTGAAGCAAAAGTAATTTGTACATCGACCTTTCATTACTTCATCTGTTCCGAAACAGGGGTCTTGTTTGAATCAACACATAGCTTTAGACAAGTCCATCAGTCTATTACAATAAAAGAACTTGTGGACACCAATAACTTAGATGTTGTTCAACAAAAAACTTGTAGACACCTTCCCTTTATTCCCAGAAGAAAATTTTCAAAGTATCAATTATTTTGGAGCAACCAAAAAAGGAATACTTTACTTTGAAGAGGGACTACTTCAGCTTCCTTAGGTTCAATTTGATATGTAGAACTTTCATCATGCGGAGAGAGCATTTTTCAGAAATAATCACAATTTTCAGTAGGAAAGTTAATCAAGCTCAAGAATCAAGAAATCCCAAATTCAAGACTTGATAATGATGTGCAGATGTGGTCAGGAGATTGGCTAATATCTGCACATAATTAAGCTTAGTATCAATGGTGAATCAAGCAGCACATTAATATGGATTATAACTCCTGAGGATACCAAAGAGGCTGTTTTCTCTCTACAAGGCTCCTGGAGTGTTGTAGAACATGAAGGCTACTCGTGCTTGCTCTCCTTTCCTTAGCCCTTTAAGGTTGTCAATAAATGAACAGTACTGTTGTGACCTTGGATCCCAAGTCCAAATCCTCACACTTTGAAGGACGTCAGACTTATCTCAAGTTGCATTATAGCTCATAAGCATATCTCAAAGATGATTGTAAAAAATAATACACCCATTTCTGCCTGGATTTGTGAGCAGTAAACAGTCTGCTTTTGTGCAAGAGAGGTTTAAATATGTACTACATTCCCGCTCGTGTGCAAGGTTATGAGGAGCTAGCGTAGGAAATGTGGCCCCGTGGATCTGCTATTTGAAGTGGATACGCTTGAAGTGTAAAATTCCATCTATTGGGCTTTCTCTTGGGTTCATTTGTAATTATTGGCTTTCCAGTACGTTGATTAATTGATACTTCAATTGCTGAGTGCTTGTGCTGGGAAATGTGGCACAAATTAACTACGGTAAAAATTCTATGCCTAGGAAAGTTAGGTTAAACTTCTTTCTCATGTTGCCTGTCATTTACCTATTGTCAGCATTGAGTGTAAGACCCAAAGTTGGCTTATTACTCATTTTGCTTTTATATTTAGGAGATAGCTTACACAAACAGTAACACTACACAAATTGGCATTTATTTTAATATGGTCGCACACAATAGTGGTCCAGCTTTTGATTAAGTAAAAAAGGGAAAGAGAACCAAGGAGCAACCCCTTTGTAGAAAGAGAGCATAAAAGATTTAGTGGGTTTTGAGTATATGGGTATAAGAGAGATTTTGAATAATCATTGACAGAATGGGTGTATTACGGACAGTTTATCCCTTCACACTGTCTGACTATAGTGTACGATGAATATTGTGAGCCTTTGCATCTCTGTTGTAATTTCCATATACAAGTTAATGGCCTTACCTCGTCTGTGGACAGCCCAAGAATTTTTACTTAACGATCGGTGTTGTCTTTGGTGTTTTTTTCTTTCTTTGCTTAAAATGTAACGGAAACAACGAAGCGCGGCAATGTGGCCAACCCATATAAACTAGAAGTTATACAACTCGAGCATGTCTTCTTATTTTACTGTTTCAGATATTGTCCACTCCTACTTACTGTCATACTGACTCTTCCACATGCTTCCTGGTTGCGAATTGGTGGTTATTTAATTTGTTTAACTCTTTCTCCCGCTAAGAATTGTTGGATTGTGGATTCTTCTTCTAGAGGCTTTCAGCTTTGTTTGGTGGAACTTGCTCTTTGATGACGTTGGACAGCATTAAGTGCCCAAGAAAATCTGCACTCAATGCGTTGCTATCATAATTTTCTCCTTCATCTTCTATCACTGTTAATGGTTTTCCCTTGCACAACAAGTGCATCTAAAAATTCAAATCACCTCTTCCATTGAACTTATCCACAACATTTGACACTAATTTCCATCTAAATGACGTGGACTTCTAAAAAGAAAGGAAGAAAGAGAAGAAAAAAAAATGCAAGGGCTGAGCTTTAACAGCATTTGTTACATGAAGGTGTGCTCAAAGAGTCAATAACAATAATATGTGAAAAGGGGAAAAAAGGAAAAAAGGAAAAACTCACGAAACACAACCCAAGTGATTGGACATGGCTCACCCCATGCTCTGCAGCTACATCCATGGGCGAGGGGCACAATTCACTAATACATGGAGATTACAAGAGAGAGAGAGACTCTCCCACTATACACCCAATCTCTAAGTAGAGAGTATGAAAGGATTAGTATCTCCTCACCTAAGGAAGCAGTCCAAGAGTTTTGGGTGAACCATGTTATGTTCTTTTATGTTGTGTTGGTACAATTTTCCTATGTTACTGGTACGTTTTTCCCATTTTACGAGAAAGTTTCTCCCATTTTACTTTTCACATAATGCCTATTTGTATTTCATCATTCTGACTCTTGCACACTTTGGTGTAGAAATTAGCATTCCCAGGTATTCCAGTTTCCTTTATGGCATAGGATTCACCTTGTCTCCTTGATTCTTGGTTCCCATTATGGAAACATTCCCTTGTGATGTGGATGATTATGCATCTGAGGATGGGCTTGGTTATTAACCTAAATGCCATAAGTATGTTCAGCAAAAGGCCACTCATGTTGACTACAGAGCCTCAAAGCCTCATTATTGGTTCTTTGGGTGCAAGTGGAAGCACCTATGGTCTCAAGCCCAATTGGCATCGAACTGACACTCATTTGGATGGTGTTGGTGGGAAGCGTTTCTCTTTTGTGCATCAGTCTTCAAGAGGAGAGTCTTCCAAATAAATTGTTTGTGCCCTTGGTTGCATTATAGGTGTATCCATACTCAATAGTACCGCCAAATAACTTTCAACTGCTTAGAAGATGACTGCTTTAATTATTGCATTTACTATTTAAATCTTATCTGTACGGGGGGTAATACAGATTGCAGATGTTCACTCAGCCGTGATCAACTAATTGCATGTACAAGAACCTCACGGACATCTGTTTCAGGTATTCATAGCTTACTAAGATTACTCAATTAGTTGCAACAATTGCAACTTCTAAAACCCATTTGAGATAGGTAACTATCCAGGATGTCATATAAATATAAACATTGATCGCAATCTTTATTGGTGAGCCCATGGTTTAGAGATTCGAAAGTATACAAGTTATGATTCGCATGGAAACATCTATAACTCCAAAATTATCAATAATAATCTCAAGCGACTTCTTAGAAAGCAACAAGAGCCTGCTAAAGCTGCATTTAAGGAGCCAGATCAGGCTTTGGGCTTGCAGAAAAGGTATGTTGCAGGATAAACCCGACTCCAAGGAGCAGGGGATTCTAGTGCTTGCGTTTGATTTATGTCCGAACAAGTTGCTTAATTCTTCAGCATGATTGACTTTCTATCTAATGTCTCGATGAATTACTAAAACAATCCTAATGGAGATGCCATGTTGCAATGAAAGCTTCAAAGGAAGGTACCTCTTAGTTCCAGTTCCACTTACTCATTCTACACCGCTACAAAAGTCATGGTGCTACTGAATAAGACTGAGAGTGAAGTGAAGTGGGTCACAGAAGAACAATGGCTGAGCAATTAGATAAAATATTTTCAGTGACATAACCTGTCACTCTATGCTAACGACATAAGAAAATGTCTATGAACACATTACAAACACCTCAAAAGAAAACAGATTACTATGCTTTCTAACAACTAAAGAAAGCATCCAAAAATTAAAAGGGTTGGCATGCACATATAGATTCTCTTTTATCTGAACCAACCCTTTTAGCTGTTTCTATTATCTTATACACACCAACCATTCAAAAGTCAAACAATCATAACTTTGTTCTGATTCCCAATTCTTTAATTAAGAATCATAATGACACAAGATTTCCAATACTGAAAAAATTAATAATTATCCATTAACTAAGGTGACATACTAATACATATTTTTACACTGATAAGAACATACTTAAAAAGTTAAAAACAAAAATACCAATTCCAAAAGGGCAACTCCCAAACATAACCTATTTATTCACTAAATTACCAACACAAAAGAAATATTTTCATTTAATTGAAACACCAAACCAACATCTGCAAACCCAGGGTTAAAAATAAAAGAAAATGTTTAAAGAATCTGAAATTACAAAATAATGGGATCAAAAAAGGGGGAAACTGAGTCAAGGGGATCGTGAAAAATACCTGGAGGGGGAACTGAGGGGAGAGAGGAGACTTGGATTGGAGGTTGTTAAGGAAGTGGGTTGATTGGTGAGGGCACATAGGTGATAACGGTAATGATGAGATGGGACCCAATAAAGAGAAAGCACAAACGCAGCATAGAAACAAAGCAGAAGCCATTGATGAGGTCATTGACGGAGGAGCTGTTGTTTTCTTGACGATGGAAAATATTGGCAACCAAAGAGATGGATGATGAGGACGGACGGCGTGGGTGATTCGAGGATGAGACCCCAATAACGGCTTTTTCTCTCTCTCTCTCTCTCTCTCTCTCTCGATCTCTCGACGGGATTCGTTATATTGGCGTCGTGTGGCAATAATGCTTTTTGAACCCCTCAGGTTTGAGGAAATAACAGAGTTCACCTTAACATTGAGTCGACAATGATTTATGGCACCTCAACGTTGACTATTTGTACATTACTTTTGACCGTTTTAAGTGTAAAGGTAGACCAAGTCAAATTTAATTTGTAAAGAACTTCAAAATTTATTAATATTTATATTTTGAGCAAATTGCATAAATATATGTTGTACTTAAAAAAATTATTTGAGAAAAATTTTTAAACTCAAAATTGTTTAATTTTGATCTTTATACTGAAAAAATAAAATACAGTTCGTCTTATACTCTAGTTTCGATCCAATTAAATTTGGAATAGAAATAAATATACATAATACTTACTAATGGCGGGAACAAACACGTTCGATTCATTCATTTTCTTCGTCAGATTCATTCATTTTATCCGTCCTTTATAAGAAAAAAAAATTATGAAAAAACGAAAAAAATGAGTGAATCTGATATTTTTGTCTCGTATTTCTATCTCAAGTTTAATTTGATCGAAAATAAAATTTATGATCGATTACTGAAGGTACCAAAAAGTATTGACGACCTAGCGAGCTCTAAGAGACCTCGTGAGTAAGGTCCTAGCCATCAGATATGAGACTTAGCCACTACTAGAAAACAGAAGGATAGCTACTGACCGGATAGCGACTGACTAGTACAGCGACTGACTCAGTGTATAGCGACTGACAGTCAGTCGCTAACATACGTCAGTCGCTATTTTGGTAGGTGGAATATAGCGACTGATATAGCGACTGAGTCAGTCGCTATATTCCCCTACTTAAACCCAAATTGCTCTCCTTCTTCTCCA
>JAOWAN010069681.1:0-11452 GCA_028566635.1 Lobelia cardinalis
ATATTGTTATTAGGATTTCGAGATTGACAACCTTGAATCTAAATATCAGTATTAGTTTAATTAGTTTATTAATTCAACCCATCGTCATGTTTTGTATGGTTAGATTAAGATTGAGATCGAGTAACCAGTAATTATTGAGTTTTAATTCATCCGTCCTCGTGGGATCGACTTGTTCTTATCACTTTATTACTTGATTGACCGCGTTCTCTTGCGCGCATATTTTCGTGATAGAAAATCTCACATCAGGTATCAAAGTGGACCCTCGGCCAGAAGGTTTTGGAGCACGCTCGGGGGGACGGTCATGGTATTGGTTCGGCTAAGGATTTGAGTTGGACTTCTCTTTAGTGATCACTCATTTATTATGAAAATGAGAGTTGTCACCTCCGTTTTGTCTTAGGCTTCGGAGGTACAAGCCTTTGGTGTGAGAAATTTCTAGATCCGGGGTCTACGTTACGAATTGGGAGGAACCGAATCACCCAATTCGCCCTAAAATGGTCTCTAATGGGTTCTTGCGTGCAATAATATCCTAGAGATAGTCAAGGTCGATCAATGGTTGGTCAATGTGTTTCAAGGACATGCCATGGTGATCAAGGTGATAGAAGGTCTACCATAATCCTAGGCCAAGTCAAGACATGTAGGCAAATGTAAGTCAAAAGTCTCATAATGATTAAAGAATAGCATTTCGCTCATGGCAAGGACGAGTGTGGTTATCATATGGACATGAACGATAGCATGGCATACAAAGTGGGCAACATAATCATCCAAGGCATTTGAAATAACAAGGGAGGCCGATGAGTGGTCGCACAGGCGAGCAACCACTTCATCTCAGCTGCGAGTACCAGTCACGCGAGCAAATGCGAGGAAGCTGATGACTGCCTTCAGCGAGCTGGTTTTGGCGAGGAAGATGGCTGAAGAGCATGGCGAGGAAGGTGGCGAGGAAGGGGAGCGTCGAGCTATATCTATCTCTCTGTGCATGCTTGGCGAGCAAGAAAGTGGAGACCAATAGCAGCGACCAAGCGACGACGACCAAGCGACGATTTATCCGGCAGACTTCAGAGTCCTCAGCGGACAAGGAGAATCAGCGCAGAATCTGGGCAGATCTTCCTTTCCTTATTGACAGCCGAGTCTGAGTCCTATTTAGGCTAGGTTTCCAATTGTATTTGTTTTACTTTTATTCTAGGATTGTTACTTTATTTAGTTTCCCTTTCCTAGTTGAATTAGGACTTTATTTTCAGTCTATATATAGGCCTCATTGTACTTCATAAAATTCAGTTTTGATGATTAATTAAATTACAAAAGCTTTGCTTTGTTTGTTTCAAATTTCCTTTGGAAATTTTGGTTATCATTGAATTTAAATGTTCTTGATCAATTTAATTCCCCTATTGAGTTCTTAGGTTAATTGCAACTTAAGGGTTTAATAGCATTCATATATTTATCTTTTCAGTTCTTCAATCAATTGCGATTGTTGGGTTGATTAGCTGCCCATATTTTATTATCAATCATCGTTCCTTCGCTTCCGTTGGGGAAAGGGTTCTTAATCCCATCCATTGATTAAGGGTTCTCTCATCAAGTGGTGTCAGAGCCACTTTTGATTGTTCAATTCCGCATTTATCTATCTCATAAAAATATGTCTGCAGTACCAGGATCAAATTTTAGCATGGACGAGTTCAAGCAATTCATGGCTGATGAATTTCACAAATTCAACCAGCGCATGGATGCAGAAAGAGCTCGATGGAAAGAGAGAAGAGCGAGAAGCAGAAGACTCCTTCCAATCTCGACATAGCAAGCGAGAACCCATGAGGATGAGTTCTCAACAAGGTGACGAAGAGGAGTTCGAGCGAAAAGGTCGCTAGGGAGATGTGCAGGACAGAAATCTGGGGAGTATTAAGATGAAGATGCCAACCTTCCAGGGTAAAGCAGATCCAGAAGCCTACCTTGAATGGAAGAGCAAGGTTGATCGCATCTTTAGTTGTCACAACTACTCGGAGGAAAAGAAGGTGAAGCTCGCTCAAGTTGAGTTCAGTGGGTATGCGAACACTTGGTGGGATCAGATGACCAAGAGTCGCAGGAGATATGGCGAGGATCCGATCAGCTCGTGGGAGGAGATGAAGAGGGTCATGCGACGAAGGTTTGTGCCCTCGCATCATGATCGTGAGCTCAAGCAGAAGCTGCAGGGTTTAAGGCAAGGCAGCAAAACAGTTGAGGAATATTTCGAGGAGATGGAAATAGCCATGATCAGGTGCAACATCGAGGAAGATGGGGAGACGACCATGGCCAGATTCATGCTTGGGTTGGATCGCGAGATCACAGTTGTTGTCGAGATACATCATTATGTTGAGGTCGAGGAGATGATGCATATGGCGATCAAGGTTGAGAAGCAGCTCAAGAATAAGCGAGTTAAGGCAGCACCGAAGTTCTCAACTAGCTCAGTGAGATGGGGAGCAAACAGCTCACCTCAGCAGCCAAAGGTCGCAGCGACCAAGGGGAAAGAAGCTAAGGTCAGTGCGGCGACGAAGACCCCAGCAACTCCAACGCCGACCAAAACACGAGATATCAAATGTTTTAAGTGTTTTGGAATGGGTCACATAGCTTCTCAGTGTCCCAACATGAGGGTTTTAGTTATGGGCACAAATGGGGAGTATGAGTCAGCTGGCGAGGAAGAGTTCAAGGACATGCCCGCTCTGAGCGAGGATGAGTGTCGCGAGGATGAGTCAGGAGTTCAGGCATTAGTGGTGATGCGAGCTCTAAATGCTCAGTTTAAGGAGGATGACACTGTTGCTGTTCAGAGGGAGAATATCTTCCATGCGAGGTGTCAGGTGTAGAATAGGCTGTGTAATTTGATCATCGACAGTGGGAGTTGTGTGAATGAAGCGAGCACTTTGATGGTTGATAAGTTGAGCTTAAAGACACAGAGACACCCAAAATTATACAAGCTGCAATGGCTAAGTGATTGTGGAGAGATCAAGGTGACCAAAAAGGTTGTGGTTCCTTTCTCCATTGGCAAGTATGTTGATCAGGTTACTTGCGATGTGGTGCCAATGCATGCTGGGCAAATTCTTCTTGGGCGATCATGGCAGTAGGATCGCAAGGTCTCCCATGATGGGTTCTTGAATAGATATTCATTGGAGAAGGATGGTCGCAGGCTCGTACTAACCCCCCTCACACCAGGGAGGATCAGGAGAGGATAGAGAAGGGGATGAAGGAGTTGAAGCAGAAAGGCGAGCTTGATGCAGGGAAGCAGATGATGACCAGGCCCAGCGAGGGGGCGAGCACCAAGATGAATTTCTTCACCAAAGCTAAGGAGATCGTGCGAGCAGCAAGAGGTAACCAACCTTTAATATTGTTGGTTTCTAAGGATATGTTCTTGGCTACACAGGAGGCCGCAGATTTACATGAGGAAGTTCAGAAGCTGTTGGGCGAGTTTGAGGATGTTTTTCCTGAGGAACTGCCAAAGGGGTTGTCACCAGTGCGAGGAATCGAGAATCAAATTGATTTCGTACCATGGGCGACCATTTTGAACAGACCAGCTTACAGATGTGCAGTCCTAAGGAATCCAAGGAGATTGAGAAGCAGGGTACAGAGTTGCTAGATAAGGGTCTGATTCAAGAGAGCTTGAGTCCTTGTGTCGTGCCTGTGATTCTAGTAACGAAGCAGGATGGGACTTGGAGGATGTGTTGCGACTCAAGGCCGATCAATAAGATTACGATCAAGTATAGGCATCCTATTCCTAGGCTGGATGATATGCTTAACGAGCTGCATGGAGCTAAAGTGTTTTCCAAGGTCGATCTGAAGAGTAGCTATCATTAGATCAGGATGAAAGAGGGTGACGAGTGAAAGACGACCTTCAAGACCAAGCAGGGGCTGTATGAGCGGCGAGTTATGCCATTTGGGTTGTCCGATGCTCCGACCACGTTCATGAGACTCATGAATCATGTCTTGCGAGGATTCATTGGGAGGTTTGTAGTGGTTTATTTCGATGATATTTTGTTGTACAGTCAGGGGATGGGTGAGCATGTCGACCATTTGAGACATGTTTTGGTCGCTCTCAGAGAGGCTCAGCTGTATGCTAACTTCAAGAAGTGCACTTTCTATATGAATCAAGTGGTATTCTTGGGGTATGTGGTGTCTGATCGCGAGGTCGAGGTTGATGCGAGAAAGATTAAGGTGATCAAGGAGTGGCCGCGACCAACAACAGTCTCTGAGGTGAGGCATTTTTATGGGTTGGCAGGCTTTTACAGGAGGTTTGTAAAAGACTTCAGCACTCTGACTGCGCCATTGAATGAGCTCATCAAAAAAGGGGAAGTTTTTACTTGGGGCGAGCAACAAGAGAGGTCATTCCAGGCTCTCAAAGACTACTTATGTTCAGCGCCAGTTCTCAAGTTGCCAGACTTCAGCAAAACATTTGAGGTCGAGTGTGATGCTAGTGGTGTGGGGGTTGGAGCAGTGTTGTTACAAGATAAGTGACCAGTGGCTTATTTCAGTGAGAAGCTAGGGGGTGCGACCTTGAATTATTCGACGTATGATAAAGAGCTCTATGCGTTAGTGCGAGCTCTTGATACTTGGCAGCATTACTTGTTGTCAAAGGAGTTTGTGATCCACACTGACCATGAGAGTCTGAAGCACTTGCAAGGACAAGGGAAGCTCAACAAGCGACATGCTAAGTGGGTTGAGTTCATTGAGATATTCCCTTATGTCGTGCCGTACAAGAAGGGCAAGGTGAACGTTGTCGCAGATGCCTTATCTCGAAGGTATACCCTTTTGTCCACTCTGGCGACCAAGATTTTGGGGTTCGAGCACATCAAGGAACTCTATGCTTGCGATGTGGATCTGGACAGAACTTGGGATAAGTACGAGCAAGGTGCTTTTGGCGACTTCTTCAGGAAGGATGGCTATCTGTTTCGAGGAAAACAGCTCTGCATACCTTCTTGTTCAGTTCGCGAGCTGCTGTTGCAAGAGGCACATGGGGGAGGCTTGATGGGGCATTTCGGGGTTGGGAAAACTTACAGCATTCTCAAGGAGCATTTCTTTTGGTCGCATATGAGGCGAGAGGTTGAGGGATTATGCAGTAAGTGCCTTACATGCAAGCGAGCAAAGTCACATAGTAATCCTCATGGGTTATATATGCCTTTGCCTGTACCAGATTATCCTTAGGAGGATACCTCTATGGACTTTGTGATGGGACTGCCGAGGACAAAAATAGGCCGAGACTCTATTTTTGTGGTGGTCGACAGATTTTCGAAGATAGCTCACTTTATCTCATGCCATAAGACAGATGATGCCACACATGTTGCGAACTTATTTTTCGAGCAGGTGGTCAGGTTGCATGGCATTCCAAGGAGCATAGTGACTGACAGAGATGTCAAGTTCCTCAGCCACTTCTGAGAGTTTTGTGGGGAAAGTTAGGGACTAAGCTGATGTTCTCTACAACTTGTCATCCACAGACAGATGGGCAGACTGAGGTCGTCAACAGAGTTCTAGGGCAGTTATTGCGAGCAGTCGTTGGTCAGAACTTGAAGTCATGGGAAGATTGCTTGCCATTTGTTGAGTTTGCCTACAATTGAGCAGAGCATCGGGCGACAGGGTACTCACCATTCAAGCTTGTTTATGGGTACAATCCAACCCCTCCGATGGATTTGCTACCAATACCTGTTAAAGATCGAGCAAGTTTGGATGGGAAAGCAAAGGCTGAGCTCGTGAGGAAGATGCATGAGAAGGCTAAGGCGACCATGATCAAGGTGGGTGAGCAGAATCGGAAGTTCGCAAACAAGGGGCGACGACAAGTAGTGTTCAAGCCAGGAGACTTTGTTTGGGTGTATTTCAAGAAGGAGAGGTTCCTTGCGCAACGGAAGAGTAAGTTGCAGTCGCGAGGGGATGGTCCTTTTGAAGTCTTGGAGAGGATTAATGAAAATGCTTACAAGGTTGATTTTCCATGAGAGTATGGTGTTAGCGCAACATTCAACGTGGCCGACCTATCTCCTTATCATATTTTAGATTTGAGGACAAATCCTTTTCAAGAGGGGGAGGATGATGAGTCGTCGCACAGGCGAGAAACCACTTCATCTCAGCTGCGAGGACCAGTCATGCGAGCAAAGGCGAGGAAGCTGGTGATTGCCTTCAGCGAGCTGGTTTTGGCGAGGAAGATGGTTGGCGAGCATGGCGAGGAAGGTAGCGAGGAAGGGGAGCGTTGAGCTATATCTATCTCTCTGTGCATGCTTGGCGAGCAAGAAAGTGGAGACTAATAGGAGCGACCAAGCGACGATTCATCCGGCAGACTTCAGAGTCCTCAGCGGACAAGGAGAATCAGCGCAGAATCTGGGCAGATCTTCCTTTCCTTATTGACAGCCGAGTCTGAGTCCTATTTAGGCTAGGTTTCCAATTGTATTTGTTTTACTTTTATTCTAGGATTGTTACTTTATTTAGTTTCCCTTTCCTAGTTGAATTAGGACTTTATTTTCAGCGTATATATAGGCATTATTGTACTTCATAAAATTCAATTTTGATGATTAATTAAATTACACAAGCTTTGCTTTGTTTTTTTCGAATTTCCTTTGGAAATTTCGGTTATCATTGAATTTAATTGTTCTTGATCAATTTAATTCTCCTATTGAGTTCTTAGGTTAATTGTACCTTAAGGGTTTAATAGCATTCATATATTTATCTTTTCAGTTCTTCAATCAATTGCGATTGTTGGGTTGATTAGCCGCCCATATTTTATTATCAATCAACGTTCCTTCGCTTCCGTTGGTGAAAGGGTTCTTAATCACATCCATTGATTAAGGGTTCTCTCATCAGACGCCATTGGCTAATGTCATCGTCTAAACAATACCTTTACATCATTAAATCATTCACATATTAAATTTCGAATGTTAGTGAAGGGAGTATATATTAAATCGTCAAGTATCATGATGAAATTAATATGACATGAAATTAAAAAGGTATAACCATAAGACAACCTTAATCACTGGATAGGATATGGCATCTTAATATTCTTTCAATCTAATCTCCAAGAAGGAGAAAATCCCACAAAGGGATCCCAGGAAACACATGCCTCTTCCACATTTGTTGATCATTTTAAGAGCATCATGAAACATATAGAAATGTAAAACATAGATCTATCAAGTTCAAAGTTGAATAAAAGTAAAAAAAGGTGAGATCTATAGATAGATCTTACTCCCAACACATTCATGAATAACAAGCAACATAGATCTAGAGATCTCAAAATTACTCATCCACATAGAACACTAAAAATAGGGCATTGATTTGATTCATGGAGAGATTACAATAACATGCTTTTACAAGAACATCAACTTGGAAACAACACCCATTTAACATCAAGACAATGGAAGATCTCACATTGTTTCTTCTTGTTGTAGGCATTTTGAGTAGAGAGTCAGAGAATGGTCAGGTATTTTCTTTATCTCAAGTTGTTAGACTTGGAAACTCTAAGTTTCAAAGATCCGCTCTGATACCAACTGGAAGGACCCCTTTTTGATAAACTTAAGCAACTCCCGTAAGGATGTCTTGTTAGCAATCAAACTCCACTTGTTGGATGCTTTGACGCTGATCCAAGAATCCTTATGAAGGTTTAAAAGGGATTGCCACTTCTACGATGTTACTCACTGTGTGAAGGCTGCTAACAGTTAAGGTAGCACCCAACAACTAAGTAATACTCAGACACAATTTTTCGTGGTGCTTAACATGACCAAGCAATTAGAATAACCTTTTGAAAGAGTTTGCAGCAGAAGGTTTTGGTAAGTTAATCAAACAAACAGATTTAGATGCCAATTGTATGAATTGCAAGGTATTAAAGAACACAATGTAAAGCAATCGGTTTGAGAGATGGAGATAAAGAGTAGAGAGTAAAGGGATAGAAATAATGACAGAAAATACCTAACAACGTGATTTTTCAAGTGGTTCCCAGTAAACACTAGTACATCGAACCCCTGTTGTTCCTTTTGACCACATAAGGCCCTTTTATTAATTTGTTTACGGATGGAATTCTCACAGCTGAGCATGAAACAGAGTTTCACATAGAGACCTCTAGCCTAGTCTCACTCAAGTAATTCCAGGGAGCACACCCGCCCCCAAAGGGAAGTCTTACAATTCAACACCAAACAAAGTTTCACGTATAGAACTGCGGAATGATCTGGCTCAGGCAAATCCATGAAGCTACACAGCTTCTCGAAAACCACAATTTCCGCTCCAACCATGGTTCTTCACCACCAGGGGTTCCCATACTGGCTCTTCCAGCTAGGATACACAAAAAGATAAAAGGAAAAAAATACACAATTAAGTGTTTACAAATTAGGTGCTTCCTATAATGCTTCTAACCTAAGCTAATTGGAAGTCGTGTATGCAAATACAAGATTAAAACTAGAATGATACAAGGAAATTATAATTCTAGGTCTTTTATCTATAACTGTATTTAAGCTTGAGGGTTAGGACCCTAATTTTGCATAATTAATTGATAGACAATAAGGCTTGAATTCTGCCGTCCTTAACCCTTGAGCTGAATCGTTGAAGCTCCTCTTCAATCTTCGATTCGCTAGTGTTGCCAAGCCTATCTTTCCATACCAATGGAATTGGTATTTATAACATTCAAGAGCTAGCCGTTGGAGGGAAAATTATTGTTCTCCTTTTTTACTCTAACACCTGCGCCTTATCTTTGACTGATCTAAGTGGGCAGCTTAGCCTTATCTTTGACTGACCCATGTTGATGATGCACGATTTTTTTGGCGATCTTGGTGAGCACTGCGACGACTGTGGCGAAGATCTGGGCAGCTATTGGACCTGCAAAACAAAAACCGTTACTAAGGACAATGGGGGTTTCCCTGCCAAAACAGCTCCAGCATGAGAGTAAGACTCAAGATTCACAGAGAATGCAAGAGAATTCACAGGAGGTTTTAAGGGCTAATAGAGTACATACCCTTTGCCTATAGGGGTAGGGCTCTATTTATAGGATCTGAGGACTCTTAGTCCTTGTATGAGAAGGAGTCATTACTGCCTTCCAGATTTACTTAGAATCCATGCAAGGCAAGGATCCTAATCTTATCCATATAAGGTAACTCAATCAGAGTCACAAATGAAAATAATCTCCTGAGGATATTCTGTCATTAATTAACACATTCTTCTTGTTGGACACACATTCTCGAGCAAGACTACTCACGTATGTCGAGGAATGAGATTATGCTCACAGGAGGTTTCAACTCTCTGCGAGGTCTCCAAGGTCGCTAAGATACTTTGCTCGCTAAGTAAGCATTACTTGGTCTTGCGAGGATTAGGCCTGCTCTACGAGCACTATTATTAATTGCGCCAGGGAAGAACACTCTCCCTTATCTCGCGAGGTAACATCACAGAGGCTAAGCTCTCTACGAGGATCTGAATATGGTCGTTAGATACATAGCTTTGTTCTCAATATCTAGCTAAGTACTTGTCTCTTTGGTGGTCATTAGTGAATGCACGTGCCCGAGGGCACGGTGCCTGACATGGAAGTAAATAAAAACTAACGTTTTAAGTTAATTTATAATTAGGATTTTAGCTTTAAATTATCAATTTTTTATTATTTTTTTAATAAACCTATAAAATTATTCAAAAAATTAAGATTACCAAATCAAATATATCAAATTTATTTAATAACCAAACTTATAAAATTACCAATTCCACTGTAATGTTTATATTTTTAAAATTTGGTACCAAATAATAATTTATTTTCAACTATAAATGAAATTTATTTCTATTTTGAAAAATCAGTTTAGTAAAACACTTATTAATCAGTTTATTTCTATTTTGAAAAATAAGTTTATTAACCTCATTTTGAAAAATCAGTTGAATAAAAAATTTAAATGGGGTCTATTTCTCTTCCAACATCGGCCCAATAACCTATTTCCAGCCGAAGACAATCAAACCTACTATAAAAACACAAAAAACCCCTTTAATCCCTCATTCTAACCGAACTTTTTTCTACATCCTATACCCCATTCATCATCCTAACTCCGCCTCCTCCACCCAACACAAACGCCAATGCATCGACTTCTCTGTAATTGAAAGAATAAAGACGAACACTACGCTACCCTACCACCACCGTCGGCAACCGTCGAAACATTGAGGTCCGAACTACTCCTTTCTCTCGCTCTCTCTTCTCGACCCCAATTTGCCGCCATTTTCTTTTAGTGACCCACTCGCGAATCTCCTCGCCCCGTCTAAAAGATACCGTACGCCATGTTTCTTCTTCTTCGATATTTTTTGCGGTTGGGCGAAAGATCAGACTGTGTCTCCCTCCGTCCAAATCAAGCCAAACATAAGTTTTCAATTAATTTTTTTCTTCTAGTTCTATATTTTTAGTAGTTAAGATCACCTAACTACCTTTTCTTCTATTGCTACTATTTAAAAATATTGTGATCTTTTAGATCTATTATTTTTGTGGAGTGTGTGTTTAGGTTGGCAAGAATGAATGAAAAGGAGATGTTCTTTCAAATATCTTTTCTACGTGTTTGATCAGTAATCGTTCAAATGAAGAAACCTCAAAAAAATTCTTCTGTTTTAAATTGTTTTTTTTTTAGCAGATTTGCATAAGATTTTCCTTTTCTTTGCATAACTTATTCTCTTTTTTTGTGGAGATGTAAATGCAGATCTTGAAAATGGACAGGTAAGAAGAAAGAAGTATGTCAGTTGAAAATGGGGTAGAGGGAATTGGTGGAAGCATACATTGGTTTGGGAAGGCGGACGTGAATGAATGAATAAGGATGTATTTTTTGACTTGGAATTTCAAAAATGAATGGTGTAGATGAGGACATTATTTTTTGACGAGGATCGGTGGTTGCTGATTTTAACCACTATTCATTTTGTCTTGTCAATGAATAGGACCCAACTGGTCCATATACTATAGATAACCTGACTTTCAAGCACTCCACAGCTCGCTAGGTCACCAATATTTTTTGGTATCTTCGGTAGTCCCCTGGACCTTTGTGCGAGTATTTATGATCGCGTGGAGGGACATACAAGAGTTCATCCATTAGCGACGAAAACTCTCACTAGTCTCTTACGACCTCTTGGTTTTGCGTCAACAAGAGGAAGCTTTAGAAAGAATACTTGCTGATTTTTGAGAACTAGCAGGTGTGAGGTAGGCTTCAGGTGAGGGGCTTTCATAGTCAGATAATGGGAGTAATGGATTCCTTGGAGACTTGGGTTGTATGTAATTCTTTGGGATGTAAGTGGATGATTTGTTAGGGCTTTTCACAGGTGTGATTGGGTCTTTACTTCGAGTAATTTTTGATGTACTTTGAGAGGGACTGAAGGTACCAAAAAGTATTGGCGACCTAGCGAGCTCTAAGAGACCTCGCGAGCAAGGTAAATGCCATCAGACCTCTCTTGATACGTCGCAGAGAGGTCGACCTCCACTATGAGGCTCCGCGACCAGAAGAGAGGTGATCCTCCCTGGCGCGACCTACCTGAG
>JAOWAN010069711.1:0-11449 GCA_028566635.1 Lobelia cardinalis
AATATTGTGTATTGATATATTATATCTAACTAATATTAATTTTTAAAATATCATAAATTTTTATTTATTAAAAAAATATTTTAAATAAGTTTCATTTTTATATATTTTTGAGAACAAATTTGTCAATTTTTTTTATTTGCTATCCTTATTTATTAACATATATTGTATTTTAATATAGGGGGTGGTACGTATGAGGAATATATGGGGGGTTTTTGGAAAAGGGCATTTCGGTCTTTCAGCAGACCACCGTTACAAATGAGTGGATGGAAGTAACAGGAGATGGACGCCGGGGGGTTATCCCTCACCAAATAAAGTACAAGGGGCTCAAGCCTCGAACCCGTAAACCACAGGGGCGTTCCTCCACGTTAACCCAAATTTTTAAAACCAATGAGGTTCGAGATTGTTGTATTTACCTTGTGAGCATACACTCTCAGTAGTTAACTCCCAACTAGGGGTGATAATCGGACGGAACAGATTGACAATAACATTTTTGAAAAAATTTCAAAATTTTTTGAAAATTAAATTTAGTTTTTAATTTTTTGAAATGCAAAAATTAATTTCGATTTTCGAAAATTTCAAAAGTAATGAAATTTTCAAATTCAGAAATTTTGGAATTTTTGAAAAATTCATAATTTCAAAATTTTGGAATTTTTGAAAAAATTCGAATTTCGAATTTTTTTTCTTTAAACAAATAATCTTTGTTCATTATGACATGCTACTACATAGTGTATGTTCCTTTACAATGATTCACATTTACATATTTCAACAAATTAAATACTTTCAATTTAAGATCATCTTTCAAAATAAAATTCATTAAGAAAAGAGTAAAAAGTAAATACAAAAATAATACAAATCAAAGTGCACAATAAAATTTGAAGTGAATATTCTTGTTAGAACATAAAGTACTATCATCCCAAAATTATGAACAAAAATTATTTGTATTTTTTGCTTAATTATGTTTGAATTTAATTAAGTTACTTATCTACAGATCTAAATTAACTTTGTTGGTTGAATATAGTAGCGGTTTTGTATGTGACAGTTATTTGAACAAGAGATCTCGAGATGGAGTGGGAACATCACGCCCCCTTAGGGCTTTAAAAAAAAAGAAAAAAATAGAGTGGGAACATTTTTTAAAGGTTGGAGTGCCCTTAACAATTTTTTATTAATTAGAACTTAAACGGAAATCGATGGCTTAAGATCAAAACAACGAGAAGGGCTTGAAGTCCAAAGCAAATGAAGGTGATATTTTCAACATTATTATAGCATAATTCTGTTGTTCCTAACTAGACTTGAACGTTCATCAGAAGAGATGAGGGAATATCGTTTGAGTTATAGCTCATTGCGAATGCATATTCGTTTTACGCCGTTTTGTCTAGTTAAAAACTACGCCTTCCAATGCACTACAAGATTCTTCAAAGGAGTGTTCACATGTTGCGATTTCAATCGAGAATAAACCCCAAAATATTTCATCTTGCATATTTCATTTAGATGGCTAATAAATCAGCCATGGCCTGATTTTGGACGGCAAAACATTCAAATAAGACAAAAGGAATTGATTTTGTAATGCCTTAACTTCATCATTAAATAACAAAGAAAGTCTTCAAGGTGCGGAGCACAAAATTTTGGCACCAGTTCGAACCATTGGACTCAACCAATGACATTTGGTCTGGGCTAGCGTAAATTCCATAGAATTCAATATATATGTTCCAGATTGATTCTTTTTTTATTTTTTAAAGGGTGAATACCCGATTCGAACGTATCATATGAGCTCAATAAAAATTAGGGTGTGGTTGTGTCATGTGTGTGAAGTTTTTTTGCATAATGTTTGAAAAAAAAGTGAAAAAAAAAAAATCGTTCACGAGTTAAGTTTAAAAAATATTATTTTTTTCTCTTATCTACTATTTTTACGTACTTCTATATCACCTTTATATCATATCAAATATCATATCAAATCACTCTCTCTTCATCACTATCATATAATTTTTTAAAATTTATAGGATAAAATTTTAAAACTTCTATAAAATCAAAACCAACACGAAACAAACCCAAAATATAAACAAAAACAAAACGTATTAAATATTTTCACATCCAAACGCACCCTTAATCTCTACACATGAAATAGTTCACCCCGGTAGAATGAAACAGTAAATTGTTTTAGCTCATCTCAATCATTCATTACACATTAATTAGTTGAGGTAAAAGAAACAAAAAAAAGGACCGTAAAGCGGAGAAAGTGTGGACCTTACGTTTGTATATTGATAGAGATTGTTTTACATTGAATGATATTAGGAGTATTTATACAAAAGAATACGGAAAACCAAAACAAGGCAAACAGTAGCGGGCTGCACAATGGTGTGCGTTGTGGCGCCACGGTGAGCACCGGTACTCCACGGTGAGCACTGGTGATGAGAGAACCCTAAATCGATTAACGATCAAGAAGCATTTCTCCAACGAAAACGAATGAACGTTGATTGGTAAGGATTTTAATGAGCGGTTAATCAACCCAACAAGCGCAATTGCTTGAAGAACTGAGAAGATAAATAAAATGTATGCTATTAAACCCCTAGGACGCAATTACCCTAAGAACTCAATAGGAGAATTAATTATTCAAGAACAAAATTCAAGAATAAATAACTCAAGAATAAACGAAATCTCTCAAAGAGAATTTCTAAACAAAGCAAAAGCTTTTAATTAATCTCAACTCAAAACTTAAAACTGAATTTTAATGAATACAATAGATGCCTTTATATAGGCTACATAATTGAAATCCTAAATTAACTTGGAATAAGAAAACTAGCAACTAGTAAATCCTAATTCGGCAAAAGGAAAACTATTAAATAGGAAATCCTAATAAGAAAGAAAACAATTACAATTAAAATCCTAAGGTAAATAGGAAGATTAAAATAGGAAAAATAACTTAAACAAGGAAATAGATGTTAATAAGGAAACAATAGCCTAGAAGGAAACGACTTTAGGAATCCTTGCTGAAAAGGAAACTGCTGCCGCCTGCTGTTGCTCCCGTTCATGCCGAGCACGTTGATGCTCGTCGTCGAGCATGCCGAGCATGATGGTACTCGCTGCCGAGCATACCAATCACCATGTTGCTCGCTTTCTTAGCTCGCACCCTTTCTTTTGCTCGCTTCAGCTCGCTGCCAAGCAAGTCGAGCTCGCACCTTCTTTAATCCCTTCCTTGATCGTCGATTTCCTCACCTGTAATCTGTTCGTCCCTATTCGTCATGAGCCGAGCAAACCCATTTATCCATTCCTTGGCCTTGAATCTCGTTAATGGACCCGTGAGCTGGATTGAATCGGAGGTTGGCCTAGCCAAACCCTCATCATACTCCCCTTCTTGAAAAGAATTTATCCTCAAATCCGAACAGTCATAAGGATCAATTCTATCAATGGTCGCACTTTTCCCCTCGTCACAAAGATCGTCCTTGTTGTTCCCTTGCTCGGAGTAGATACTTAGTTTGTCACCTTGCTGCTCGGTTGGAACGATGGCGATCTCGTTCTTCAACTCGCGTTCTTCCTCGTGTGGAGTTTCTCGATTACACTCAATTTTCTCGGACTCTTCGCAATTTCTTGTCGGGGGTGAGAGGAGTTAGAATAAGTTTCTGCCCATCCGTCTCCATGCTTGGGATGATCGCTATTTCTTCCTTCAGCTCGCAGTCTCTCGTAGGCAGTGTTTCTTGCATGCCTTCTGGGATGGCTACCTCGCCCTTTAGGTCGGCCTTCTCTTTAAAGTATCTTTCAACTGCCTTGTTGGTTTACCGAACATCACCTCTAACGGGACCTCTCCTCGCGAAATGAGCTTGGAACGAGATTTCTGCGCCTCTGGCTTAACATCTCTGATCAAGCGCCTTTCTGAAAATATCGCTAATCTTTTGATTCATCTTGCTGAACTCGTCGGCCACGAACTGCTTGAGTACCTTCAGGCTGAAATTTTCTGTCTCTTCGCGTCTTGGTGAAGACATGCATTTTTTTTTATAAAGATAGATAAACGGAAGTGAACTTACCAATCAAAATTGGCTCTGATACCACTTAATGAGAGAACCCTTAATCGATGAACGATCAAGAACCCTTTCTCCAATAAAAATGAAAGAACATTGATTGGTAAGGATTTTAATGAGCGGCTAATCAACCCAACAAGCGCAATTGCTTAAAGAACTGAGAAGATAAATAAAATGGATGCTATTAAACCCATATGATGCAATTACTCTAAGAACTCAATAGAGGAATTAATTATTCAAGAACAAAATTCAAGAATAAATAACTCAAGAATAAACGAAATCTCTCAAAGAGAATTTCTAAACAAAGCAAAAGCTTTTAATTAATCTCAACTCAAAACTTAAAACTGAATTTTAATGAATACAATAGATGCCTTTATATAGGCTACATAATTGAAATCCTAAATTAACTTGGAATAAGAAAACTAGCAACTAGTAAATCCTAATTCAACTAGGCAAAAGGAAAATTATTAAATAGGAAATCCTAATAAGAAAGGAAACTATTACAATTAAAATCCTAAAGTAAATAGGAAGATTAAAATAAGGAAAATAACTTAAACAAGGAAATAGATGTTAATAGGGAAACAATAGCCTAGAAGGAAACGACTTTAGGAATCCTTGCTGAAAAGTAAACTGCTGCCGCCTGCTGTTGCTCCCCTTCATGTCGAGCACGCTGATGCTCGTCGTCGAGCATGCCAAGCATGATGCTACTCGCTGCCGAGCATACCAATCACCATGTTGCTCGCCTTCTTAGCCCGCACCCTTTCTTTTGCTCGCTTCAGCTCGCTACCGAGCAAGTCGAGCTCGCACCTTCTTTGATCCCTTCCTTGATCGTCGATTTCCTCACATGTAATCTGTTCGTCACTGCTCGCTATGAGCCGAGTAAACCCATTTATCAATTCCTTGGCCTTGAATCTCGTTAATGGACCCGTGAGATGGATTGAATCGGAGGTTAGCCTAGCCGAACCCTCATCAACTGTGGCGCTCAGTGGCTCTGATTCAGAACATAATGGTGAGCGCTGGGGCACTCAGTGGCTGTGAGTCCTGGTGAGGTATTTTGTTGTATTAGTGTTTACACGCCCCCGCAATATGGAGTGTCGGATGGAGACTCCAATCTTGGAACAAACAGAAGTAATGGAGGACCCGGAGAGAGCCTTGGTCAGACAATCAACAAGTTGATCATAAGTAGATACACGAGTAACACGTAATAACATCTGCTGAACCTGTTCCTGGAAAAAATAAAAATCCAAAGCGACATGCTTCATTCGAGAGTGGAAGACCAGATTGGAGCAGAAATAGGTAGCCCCACATTGTCACAATAGAGGACAGGAATAGACGAAAGCGACACCCCAAGTTCAGAAATTAAGTAACATAACCAACGAATCTTAATTAGCAGCAGCAGAAGCTACAGCACGATACTCAGCCTCAGTAGAAGAACGAGCAACAGTACGTTGCTTAATTTTTGGAAGACCAAGATATAGGAGTGGCACCCAAATAAATCAAGTAGTTGGAGGTATAAGTGTAATCATCCTTGTTCCCAGCCCAGTCAGCATCAGAGAAGGCATAAAGTGAGTAGGGACCTCGACTAATGAGTAAACCCAAATCAGATGTACCATACAGATTCCGAAGGAGACGTTTCGCAGAAATCCGGGATGATACATGAACTGGGAAAGCTTGTTCACCGCAAAGGCAATGTCTGGACGAGTAAGGGACATATACTACAAGCTGCCAACCACCATACGGTACTTAGTGGCATCGGAGAGAGACAAACCAGTCTAGAGAGAAAGAGTCATAGTAGGATCCAGAGGAGCGAGAATCGGCTTTGCTGAATCCATACCAGTACGACGGAGTAAGTAAGAATATACTTATGATGGGAGAGAAGAATCCCTACAGAGTGTAGAAGGACCTCAACTCCAAGAAAGTAGGAACGATCACCAAGATCCTTAAGGGAGAACCGAGCAGAGATAGTTCCAATAAATCGCTGAACCAAGGAGTTGTCAGACCCAGTACTAATGATACCATCCACATAGACAAGCAAATAGATAGTGGCATCGGCCTGCTGAAAAACAAATAATGAAGTATTGGCTCTGGAATTGAAGAAACCCTGAGACAAGAGAAAAGTGCACAGCTCAGAATACCAAGCTCGCGGTGCCGGCTTAAGGCCATATGGGGCTTTCTTTAGCTTGCACAGAAAGGTAAGTTGATCATGATTGATAAAACACGGTGGCTGAACCATAAACACATCCTCGATGAGATGACCTTATAGAAAATCATTGTTGACATCCACCTATTTAATAGACCAACCACGATTGACACCAAGAGTGAGAATCAATATAATAGTAGAAGGCTTAATAACACGACTAAAGGTGTCATAGTAGTCGACCCCAGGGCGCTGATGAAACCTTTAGCAACTAAACGATCCTTGTAATGCTCAATAGAGCCATTAGAAAATCGTTTAATGCAAAATACCCATTTGCAACCAACCAAATTATGAGCTTCGAACGGAGGCACAAGTTCTCAAGTACCATTATGTTGGTCCACAAATGGCTTAAATATAGGCTAGAGGGGGGAGGGGGTGAATAGCCTATTAAAACTTTTAAGGAATACTTTGTAAAACTATCTTTGTCAGAGTTCTTGACAGGTGAAGTTCTGTCAAGGCAGCGGAGTTAATGAACAAGACAAAGGCAGGGTTTGGTAAAACAGTTGGAAAACAGTTTGTGTTAAAAGCAAAGTAGTTTTGTCAAACCAAAGTACTTTCAAGACCACAATCAAGTAAGGCAGGGTTAGTACAGTTAATAATAAATTTCAGACATAAATTAAAGCAGGCGAGTATTTTGGAGTGGTTCCTCGTGTTAACGAACCAGTACGTCCACTACCAGGTTGGTCACTCCTGGATTTGCTATGATTTTCACTAAGTAAGGTTTTTGAGAGTTTACAAGCACACAACACAAATCTGTGCTAGATAGCCTTCTGCAACAGAGTTTGTGAGTAGAGAAAAACCTATCTAAATTACAAATCCTATGACCTGTGTATATGGTGTATAGATCTAATCCAGTTTACACTATATCACTTAGTGATTCTAGACTCTGTGTATGAGTGATGAAGATTTAATCTTTACAGAGAATGTAATCTGAACTACTCTTAATGAATCACAGAAATAAGAGATGAGATTAATCCTTGCAGATCTGAGATTCAAAAGGGCGACCGAAACGGCTATTGGATTTTCTCTCTTGGATATCTTGAATGATCTTTTGAATGTTGGATTCACTAACTTCTTCTTGAGTTGGATCTGTTGATCCTTATATAGAAAGAGTGAAGTAAATGCCCGTTGTAAATCCCTTGTAGAGAGTGAGAGTAAAAGTTCTCTCTTGGCATTTAATGCATGGAGCTGTTGAGGGAACATTCTGGCTAAAGTTGATTTGACAGCTCAAAGCTTTACCAACTTTATCCTGCTTGACGGTTCTGCAAGTTGGCATAAAGCAAACTTTATAGAGATTTGTTAGTACTATGTTAGTCTTCCAATAGAAGGTAACACGTGATACATTAAATAGATGTACTATTAACTATTGGGTAAGAAGTAAGCCTATTAACCAAAGGTTAATAATACAATTTGAATTTGAGCGCTAAACAACTTTCAAATCGTAAGCGGGAAAAGCTATCAGTTTGCTTGGCCTAACCTTTTCAAAGGTGAGGTTTACTAGAAGCTATAGGCGCTTCTATAGCGAGCTTTGCCTGAGTGTTCTTAGAGTGGTTCAAAGGTGAAGTCTCCTAAAGACTAAGTTATCTATTCGTCTATAGGCTGACCTTCAGGGACTTGTGTGTGTGTGAGGGATCTAGTAAATCTCAAGGTTTGCCTAAGAGATTCTTGGTCTAACACATTACCAACTATAGCTTCAAATTCTTCCTGCATTGCAAGACGCCACTTAGGATCCTTCAAATCCTGGTTGACAGTGGTCGGTTCAATGTCCATAGAAGAAGAAGCAGTCAGACAATATTTAGGATTGGGTTTGCAAATACCAACTTTGGAGCAGGTGGTCATTTGATGAGATGGTTCCACCAAAGGCTAAGGAGGAGCGGAGGTAGATGAGGAATAGTGTCAGAAGCGAGAGAAGACGACTGGAGAATAAAGGACTCCAGAGCAGAAGGTGAATGAGTAGATGTAGCTGTAGGAAGAGGAATGGTAGAGGTGGTAGTACAAGAAGTATGATCATAGGAGGGAGAAGGAAGAGAACTAGAGAGATTGCAAAAAGGGAAATCACTTTCCATAAACTTCACATGACGAGAAGTATAGAAGCGATGAGTAGATGGATCTAAGAAAAGATAGGCACTCTAAGTGAGGAAGTAGCCAACAAAGACACAAGGAATTGATCTATACTCTAGTTTGTGATGAGTGTAGGGACGAACCCAATGATAACATAAACACCCAAATATCCGGAGCTTGGAATAGTTGGGTGGTTAACAGAAGATAGACTCGAAGGGAGAGGACATCTGAAGTGTACGGGTCGGCTGCCTATTATTAAGATAGACAGCAGTTGTGAAGGCATTCGGCCAGTAGGAGAGAGGCATGGAAGAGTGATGAAGAAGGGAAAGGCCATTATCAACAATATGTCGATGACGACGCTCAGACTGGCCATTGTGTTCAGGAGTATGAGGGGGAGTGGTGAGGCAAGAGATGCCAGAGGTAGCAAGAAAAGAACAAAGAGATATGAACTCTCCTTCATTATCAGAAAAAAGAGTTTTTGTGGAGGTAGCAAAAAACATTTCAATTAAAATTTTGAAACGAACAAAAATATCATGCACTTGAGATTTATGTTGCAGGGGATAAAACCACACATACTTAGGAAAATGATCAACAAATATAATATACTGACGAAAATTGTTATAAGAAATCACCGGAGATGTCTATACATCAGAAAAATAATTTCTAAGGGTCTTGTAGACCGAAGAGTAGAATCAGAAAAAAGGAGTTTGTGACTCCTAGAGCAATTACAAACATTACAATAAGAGAACTCTTTATTACAAACAGGAAGACTAAAGCAAGAAAGAACGTATTGGCAGACATGAGCTGTTGGATGACCCAAATGATGATGCCAAGCCAGAGATGATGGACGAGACTCGAAAAAAAGTGCCAACTTTGAGCGAGAGGACTAAGACGTTGGCTACTCATAGACTCCATTCCTAAGAGGACCCTTGAGAATAGGCGCCCCCGTACGAAGATCCTTCGAAACAAAATCAGTTGATGAGAATTCAACACTTAAGCTATTAGAGGAACACAATACAAAGATAAGATTCTTTTCAATTGAAAGAACACATTATACATTAGATAGAGAAAAGGAAGGAGATGGAGAATAAAGAGACATTGAACCAATATGAGTGATGGAAAAACTTGAACCATCACTGATCATGACATCCTCGTTGCTCAAATATGGTTGGTAAAGAAAAAGATTCTGAAGGTCAGTTGTGATATGGTGTGTTGCACCTGTATCAAGGAGCCAAGATGGTGGAGAAGTGATTGGAGAGCTAGGGAAAGCCACATGAGCTTGCTGTTGCCAATTAGGTGGCTGCCATGGTTGCGAATTAGAGAACCCAGGATGACGGAGCATAGAAGGCCGAAACCGAGCAGTAGCAGCTACGGTAGGCTAAAGGTTACCGATGGACTGTGTTCCTATGCGTTCCTGATTCTGTAAGACCTATCTAACTGAGGACAACCACATAGCTTATGTCCATGAACCCCACAAGCCTGACAATACCAAAGGTACAAACGTCGGGGCAGACGAGGAAAATTTGCCAGTGACATAGAGGCAGCCCACGGCTGTTGCGGAAAAGTTGAAAGTTTTTTAGACAATTCGGTGCAGGGCCTAGAACTGAAGCGAATTGGTTCCTGAGCCGCGACCATTTTTCCAATGATTTTGAGGACCCGAAGTTGGATTTGCTGATGCCAGAAGGGGTGACGGGACTTTCGAAGAGTTAGCTTGAGACATAGCATGTGACACCTATGATTTTCATTGCCTTTACATGCATGCACCTTACGATTGCATCATCTATTGCATCGCTTGTTTAAATTGCATAATTATTTATAAGCGTTCTTACATTGCACTAGTATTGGTTATGCACCCAATTGAGTGTGCGTGATTATTGCCATGGCACGTAATTATTTACCTCAGAATTTGATAATAATAATCGCTTGAAAATGGATTACTTAGGCGGACCAAGTAGCCGTAGGAGCTCATATTTGAGTTAAAATTTGATAATGTTAAAGTGCTTTGGAGACGGAGTGGTGATTAAAATTGAGATCAGCGTAATTAATTATGGTTTCTAAAAATATTGTTCATTGATTTTTTAGAGAAAATTGGACAACACGTCAATAATTGGGACTAAAATAAATGTCTCAAAAGTCATGTGGAGATAAAGATAAAATTATAATAAATTTCGAAAAAATTAACTTTTTAGTTTAGAATACACGAATCTAGAACTCGACTAAATAACTAGACACCGTAAGTGACCCTTCTGAATTTCAGATCGAAAAAAAAGTTAATATATATAAATATATATTGATTCATATGACTTCATCTTTCTCACAGCTGACCAAGGGAAAAAATAAAACAAAAGAAGAAACAAAGGAAGAAACGAAAGTGAAAGGGAGAAAAGGAAGAAAACAATCACCAAAAATCAAGAGTTGTCCCGATTTCGTAATAGGTAATTTTCTTACCGTTAATTCTTTGTCGTGAATCTTTTGATATAATTTTTATAATATTTTAAAATTAAAAGTTGGAATGCCAATTTCAAAAGTTATGCCAAAATTTAGTTTTGAAGTCCTAATAACGTTCACCGACACCGTAGGATAGCGTAAAAATTAGTTTGGGATCGAACGAAAGCATTTGTGAATTGTTGTGAAATTTTGGAAAAACATTTGTTGACAGCCATGGCTGCTTTGATCTGCTGCTGTAAGAAATTGTGGCTGTAGTGTTAGTATAATTTGTAAAAATTGGCAAATAAGTCCCAAAATTATGAGAAACTACAAAACAATCCCTAGTTAACGATCAAACTTTAAACGATCGTAATTCATTCGTTTTGAATCGAAATTGGATGATTCTTGAACCTAAATTGATAAATTTTTTAAGCTCTTTTTAATGAAGTAGGTCTCAGAATTGAAATTATACAGTTTTATTAACGAAAAATCTGTTTACCTAACTGACTGCCGTTAACTATCTTGAAAATCGATTTAACTTGCATAATTCGTAAATAATTCATACGAACTCCAAATTAACTGAATCAAAAGCCTAGATTGGCTAATTTTTCATTTAGAATCCTGAATATAGTTTTTTAGGATTCTGAAAATACGGTAATATCATAGAATCTGAGTAATCCATTGTTAGTCCCACTGGAAAGAAAATAAGTTAGAGGGGGGGGGGGGTGAATAGCTTATTTTAAAACTTAAAACT
>JAOWAN010069753.1:0-11444 GCA_028566635.1 Lobelia cardinalis
CCTTTAATTAATTCCACACATATTTGATGTCTCATCGAATTCTTCCCTATTAAAGGAGGAAAAAGAATGATAGGGGAGATGTACAACTAGCAGAATTGAATGTATATTGGTGTGTAAAACCAATAAATATGTGCTGATACTCACATAATAAATATCTTGATACTCCCGTATAATCAATTAAGATGTAGGGGTAATTTTGAAAAAATATAAGACAAATGCCTAAAAGGACAATTATTCTGGAATAATTTTTATTTTTTAAAAGATCTTTTATTGTGGGACGGAGGGAGTATACTCCTAGTTATTGTAATCTAATCTTAAATATCAATTAGTGCGAACCTGGAAAAGTAAGTAATTAGGGTCGAGATTATAACTATGGATTAGGAGATAGTTATAATCCATATTATTGATTATTAAATATTCAAAAGCTAAGAAAGATGAAATGTTAATTAATGAACAAAAGTGTAGTCCTTGAGTGTGTGTGTGTGTGTTTCTGATTGGTTAAGTGTCTAAAATTGTGTTAGGATGTTATAGTCAATTTCACGGCAGGCCAGTGGAGAAGTTACGCAAAACTTTTTAGTTCCAAGAGGGGAATAAAAATGGAGGGTTGACCAGTAAAGAAACCTTCAAAGCCATTTTAGAGTAAATTTCAAAGAAGAAACTTCCCGATATAGTTAGAAAAGGGTAGAAATTTTTTATCTCAAATAATAATTTATTTTTATTATTTTATAATTTTTCAAAATAATATATATATATTTTATTAATTGTTTAAGATTTAGAAAATATAAAATTTTGGGTCATATTTAAAGAGTTAGAATGAAAATTTTAAAATATAAGATAAAAAATAAAATATTATTTGAGACAAAAGATTCGGGCTCAGTCAAATAATACTCCCTTCTTGTAGCATTAATGGAACAAAATTAAACCTATGTTATGTTTGGACGGTGGTAAATTTAAGAGTAACAATAATACTCTCTTATCGTAACAATAAAATGTTTAGAGTATTTGAATCGCTACAAAATCATTTTAGTGATTGGTCTACAAAAAATATTTCCGTCAAATCAAAGCAAATTTGCAATATTTCAAATGTAATGAACTTATGTAGGAGTTTAGTGATATAAAAGGCTAACATATTACTGGTCTCATATGAATTCATTGAGCCCACCACATATATCGGTTGGTAAAAATTTGGATGACGTATTTATCATGTTGATTACTTGCAGGGTGGAGGTTTCAATTTTAATTTTTTTTAAAAAAATATTTAAATCACTTGTAGATGATAAGTCCAAATTTCTATCAGATGAGTCATATTTCGTGATTAATTTCCTTCATTATTTTTGAAAACACGAAAGGTGAGACTTCTCATACTCCTTCCGTCCCGCAATAGATGATCTTTTAGTTTTATGCACATTTATTAAGGAATAATATATATTGACAAATTCACTCTTATTAAAAAATGTCTCTTTATTGATGGTAAAAGAAGTAAATGTAATTAATGATCATGGGTAGTTGGAAAAATAGGAGGATAAATTAGGAAAATATGAGTTAAAAAAGTTTAAAAATCTTAAAAGGACAACTATTATGAGATAAATTTTAATTTTTAAAAGATAATCTATTACCGGATGGACGGAGGGAGTCTAAAAGTTCGACATTTTCATATGAATTTATTGAGCCATTAATCGTCACCAAAATCCTACGTATGTTGCTCATATCCAAGCATATTACAATTAATTCATTGGTTAAAATCACTCGGTCCAAAATATTGCATTATTCAAAACAACAGTAGTAGTACTTTCTCCATTTTGTAACGGTTTATTTTTTTTTATCAACATTCAACTACTGCTATTAATGCTGGAAACACAAGAAATAATTAATAAAAGTATGAGTGAAACTAAATATTAGTTACACGTTGGTAAAAAAAGTGAATAAAGAAATAAAAAAAGTCAAAAAGTGACAATTTAAAAGGAGTAGAGGAAGTATTTTCCAAACAGGAAATGTAAAATATAACAAAATCATTTCTGAAAATTGTCATTTACAATTACAACACATATTTCAATATAGAATTACTTTCTTAACATTTTTGTTTCATCAAATAATTTTTAAAAATTTACATATATTCTAAATTAATTAGAATTCAAAATTTAAATTTATAGAGTTATCTTTTAAACCGTTAAAATAAAATAACAGAAAATAAGATATAATTTGAGACAGAAGATCGGGGTTAAGAGAATAACACAATGCTACATTCAATGTATGGTGAAAAATTCCCTCAAATTAAATCAGAAAATACTATCATGGATGAGTATATTATATTTTAACTATTTTTTTTTAAAATAATTTAAAATAAATTCACTGAAAAAAAAAAGGCTTATGTTTATCGGAACGAATAGAGCATCTTAAATCTGCTCCCAATTCCTTCCTGGCTTGGCAACTGGCGAAAGGCACAAATTATATTGTGTGCCTAGCTATTTCTAGTAAGGAATGCTCATTTTTTTTTTATAAATGTATATAAAATTTATAAATTATGTATATAATATAAATATAAAATATATAATAATTATTAATATGATAATTAAATAATTCATGTATATTTTATATTCATATTATAAATATAATTCATAAATTTTATATATATTTATGAATAAAATAAACATTTATGACTAAAAATGTGTAGGCATACGATATACCAATTGGGGCGAAAGGGGCCACAGCCCAAACCCTAATAGAGGAGAGGGAAGGAAGAAGTGAGAGGACCTTTGTTTCGAGTCTTTTGACACAAATAGGCCTCGCGCCTTACCCCATACCGTTCACTGCCCTTTTCCCAATCCCCACCACAAATTCCTCTCTTTCTCTCTCCGAATATATAGCTAATTCTGGTTTCACGTCTCCTCCTACCTTTGCCTTCTCCTTCCCTTCAATATGTAAGTACATCTCTCTCTCTCCCAATATATATTTCTGCAATTAGGTCAAAGTTTCAAAGATTGATTTGGGATTAGATTCTGTTATCATCATCATCATCCGTTGTCCTTTTCCCATTTCTTAAATCTGATTTTTTTTTTCTTTTCTATTCCATTTGGGTTTTCCTCACATTACCTCTTCGTTGATATAAGTAGATGTATAATTGGATATCTATCTTTGACCCTTAGGTTTCTTGGAAAATTGCCCTCTTCATTGATTCCATTCTTATTCTTTAAGCAAGCTTCCCCAGTTTGGTTTAATTCCGTTTGGATAAAAATTTAAGCTCTTTGATTGATCAAGTTAGTTCTTTGGCGAATTCTTTAACTTTCTTGATTACTGTTTGTTGCCCTAGATTTTAGTTTCCTGTTTAGCTGTTTTAGAGAAACAAGGAACTCAGATCTTCTTGGGTGTTTTGTTTTAGTTTGCAGTTTGGAATCTTGGGTTTCTTGCATTAGGGTGGATTGATTGTTAGTCATAAGGGGTTGGTGTTTGTGTTTTGGTTATTGGGTTTGTAAGACACTATGGCCAGGAAATCTTTTGGCGATGAAAAACTGTTTAATGAGAAGTTTTTGTCTGCGATCAAGGATGAGGGTTGGGGCGAGGGTCTCAAGGAGGAATTTCGGTGTAAGAACTTCGGTGATTACTTGAATTTGAATTGGGAATTAATGGCTCCTGATGATTTTGGAAAGGAGAAGAATGAGATGGTCTCTCATGACGTTCCTGATTTCTTGCCCTCTGATCCATTTGGTATGGATATTAGTGCCAGGTTTACGGCATTTACTTGGATCAAAGAGGAGGATTTTGATTTAAGCAATTATGGGATTGGAACGGATGAAACAGAGGCAAAGAAGATGGGAGATGATCGATTATTGGCAGGAATAAATCTGTTTTGGGAAGGAACCATGAGAATTTATCCAGGAGTAGGTGATGGGAAGTCAGTTTGTTCTGCAAAGAATAAAGAAGTAGTTGATGGCAATGTCGAGGAGTTGAGGAGTTTCAGGTTTGACAAGTTATGGGCTTCCAGTGTTGAAGCCAAAGAAGTTCAAGAATGCACAAGCGGCTGTTCTGATTGTTGTGATGAAGGAGGTTCTCCTCCAGATGCCTTATTTTATGCTCTTAGTCATCTGGGAGTGAAGGATCTTCTTTCTGTTGAAAGAGTGTGCAAATCTTTGTGTGATGCAGTTCGAAACGATCCCCTTCTTTGGAGGAGAATTCACATTGATCAGCCATTAAGTTATAGGATCACCGATGATTCCATTTTGCAGCTGACTAGCAGGGCCAAGGGTAGTCTAAAATCCTTGAGTCTTGTGAACTGCTTTAAGATCACTGATAGTGCTATGGATTGTGTGCTTCAAAGCAATCCAGGCTTGACAGAGGTACATATTAGTTACATTGAGTTAATCATGCTTAGTGATAGTTACAACTGCCCTGAGTTTTTTTTCCTTATAATATATTTTGTTACTGAATTTGTCATATTCATATTAATCGAAGTCAGATGGAAATTCTCGTTGTCCTTCTGATTTCATGTAATTTATTACTGTAAATATGTATTGTAGTTATTACTAAAATAAGCTTGTAATATTCTGTGTGTTTTGCTAACATGTGCAGTAAGGGCACACTTTAAGAACCTAAGAATTATGAGTTTTACCTTGGTGGCCACCATTCTGAAGTTCCTATTCTACTAGGTTAGTTATTGATGTGAATCATACCATACATAAAAGTGTTAAGTGGGCGCTTAGGCTCATGTTTGTTTTTGCGTTTTTTGGTACTTCTCTGTGAGGAGATTACTTACTTTATTTGCACATTTCTGGCAGTTAACAGAATAGGGATATGTTATAAACTTGTAAACCCTCTAGGGTAAGCCGCATTGATTTCCTTTGGATTATCTACATTTCCAAATGGAGCGCAGATGAGGACAATGATTGTACATGTGGCCAAAGTCCTCACAAAGTAGGGACAATGATTTTTGGGATTTACAAAGCTACCCCGAACCCTGATTAGTAGTTTTCACCAAATTCTTCTACTCCTTAAATGATAACTACCTAAAACCACCAAATTTAATTAACATTTTGAAATGTCAACAGATTTCAAAAGGATTCATTACTTTGTTCGCTCCAAAATAAGAGCCAATTATCCCTTTCTTGGATGTTCCAAAAATCGCTAGAAAGCTTCTTTTCTTTTTGAGAGTACTATGTTTAGTATGTTAACTTCAGATGTAACTCAATTAATGGGACTCGCATTTGGAAAGTGATGCTGCTCATAAGAGTCCCACAGAGTAGTGCAAAATTATGTTGTATTGTTTGCTCTGATTAAATTTTCTATAGCGGATGCACCAGCAAATGTGTGTAATGATATGTCTATTATTCCTTCAGTTTCTCTTATTGGTGCTCTTGCTTTACATTCTGTGCATGCTTGTTATCTCATACGTGAATATTAGACGCGTAATTTGCATGGTCTAGAATCAAGCATGCTACTACGACGTGTCTTTGCACGTTCTTCTCGCTAATTTCTTCATCATTTCCAAACCACTGTAAGTCAATACAAATAGACCCGTCTCGGAGTGGTGAGGTTGCCACCTTTGCAGTATTGCCTCCATGCATTATAACCAACCATACATAAGGATCTTGAAAATCTTTGCTTTTCTTTTTTCTTAGTTGATTCTATACCCTTATGTTGAGTCTCTATCTTTATTCGTCTGAATGAAAAAATAAAAGGCGAGTCTAAGACTTATTATTATTATTTTTTTAAATTTCAAAAGCACAGAGGCCTTTCTCAAGATCAATCAGATGGGTTCCCACTATTTTCCGTGACATCAGTGTTTGTAGGTGTCAAATATGTTGATGATGCTATCTCTAGAACTTGCAGTAAACATGTAATAGCGGAGGCTAATGTTGACACTGCTATCATTCTCATGCTGTAATCTAAGTAATCTATGCGCATGTCCATAAAGTTTTAGTTATTGAAGATTATCCGGTGTCTCTTTTTGGGGAATTTGAGAGAGAGCTATAGCCAAGCGGAGTAAGCAGTACCTTAGTAAATTAAGGGAAATATGTAGAACATAGAACAAGATTAAAGGACATAGAAGATTGGAAAAAGTTACAATGCAGAGACAAGAACTGACCATTTAACGAAAGACAAACAACATACATTACGTATTTTTTGTTCCTTAACATGATTTCAATTATGACTTATACGTTGATAGCAGCACGAGGGTTCTGCCTGTCTCAACGGCTTTATACTTTTAACTTTTTTGAGATTGGCTCTTGGATAAGCTTGTATTACTCCGAAAGATACTTTGCTCTTCCGTACTTAAGTTGGCTTATAGGTGCTTAAGTTTAAGTTAAAAGCAATAGATATTTTTAATAAGTTCTATTATTATATTTTGTCATGTAGAAGTTTGCTATTGCTAAAGCATGTCGGGGACTTTGTGCTATATAAACATGAAAGTACGTTTATGTTTGATACCACGTCTCTGCAAAAGTTGTTTGCTGTTAGAGGTACATGCTATTGTTGACACTCGTGAGGTTTTCTGTTATTTTAGTTCTATAAAGTTTTAGCTTATTGTAGTGAGCCTACTGATTTTTTTGGTTATTTGTGGAGGATTTACAAGTTATTTGTGGTTTTAGGGTCTTGTGGGAATATTTCCATATAGTATCAAATGAGCTATCGATGGTGGTTCAGTTATTTTGGCATTTAACCTGACCATGATGCATCATGTTCTCCATCTTTCTAGTTATGTGAATGTAATTACAATATTAAATGTGAAGAGGCTTGTAAAAGTATATGATTCATGTGCAATTTATCATGGAGTCAATTGGCTTGACTTAAAGCTGTGTCCATAATCAAAGGGGACTCTTATTTGTAATGGAGTGAGTTTAATTTATATCTTAATGAAGAAAGATGAGAGGGGTGGGGGGTTGTGGGTGGGGATTAAAATAACCATGCACGGGGTTGTGGGCGCTTCATTGGCTTCTAGTATTTTGCTTACCTTTGGTGGTATTATTTTTGAATGCGTGGCAGTTATATCTTAACTCATCCCCTTGAGTGATCTCACAAATTTCACCCGTTTCCTTTTACAGCTAAGTCTGCCTGGATGTGTGAAACTAACTGCAGATGGGATCCTCTCCAACTTAAAGGCCTTGAAAGCTGCAGGCTTACCTGGAATAAAGCACCTAAGAATTGGTGGAAGTTTCGATGTTACAAAAAAGCACTTTGCAGAGTTGAAGTGTATACTGGCTGGAGATGATAATCACATGCAGCAGCTCAGTACTAAGAAACCTCGGTTCTATCAAGGTGGGGAGTTGTATCTCTCCTTTGACGATGACCGTGCCATAGACATTGAGGAATGCCCGAAGTGCCAGCAGTTCAGACAAGTCTATGATTGCCCCACTGAGAGTTGCCAATCGAAGAATCGTGCTTGCAGGGGCTGTGTTTGCTGCATTAGTCGTTGTTTCACTTGTGGGTGCTGTCTTGATGATCGTGATTATGAGGAGAGGTTTGCTTTCGATCTTCACTGTTTGGATTGTTTCAAGCAGTTTCTGAATTGCCAGGAGAGAAGAGAAGGAACGAGGGTTGGCTCTAGCTCTATTTTCCAACCGCAGGAAATTAATTACTTTTGCTTGAGTGGCTAGAGATAGGGAGAGCTATTTGAGGAACTATAGTTGGAAGAGGCTTGAAATTTGGTGGGGGTAGGAAAGTAATGCGAGAGAAGTTACGCCAAAAAAAAAAAAAAAAAAAGGCTTTAGAAAAAACACATGCAAAACATTCCAATTTGGGATGCTGTGGCATAAAGAAATGAAGAGAAAAGTTTGAGAAGGAGCTGCGTGCAGCAGCTGGCATTGAAGAAGGCAGTCAGTTGAATCAAAGACTGCTGTAGACCGAAGCTATCCCATGCTGGAATGTGCATTTACCAGTAAGAACCAGAGGATGACTTGGGGCATTCGCCAGTATGCTTTGGTTGGTGGTGGTTTTCATGTAAATTTTGTGGCAGTTGCAAGGGAGTGAGACTGCCCAGGAGGTGTATTGCCTTGGATGGAAATCTTGACAGAGGGGCTATGTTTGATAACTGTTGCTTTTTAAGCTTGAAGTAGTAGTAATAACTTTCTTGTTTCTGAAATTTCCTTTCATGCATGCAACTGTTGAGTCTGTGACAGACTGCTGGGAATATATTTAGATGATGCAGTTTTGTGATATAAGATGATGTTCAACTCTTTTCTTATGCATGTTCAGAACAATCTTCTAGCAACTAAAAGCTTCAAATCATTGGCCCCCTTTATGTATTTTTCTACAAAGTGGCTCCATGTGTAGTTTTCCAAGTGCACCTGTGACAGGGTTCAGTCTTTAAAAGCTACTTCCTTCGTCTCATCTCAAGAGTTTGCACCTTTTTTTTTTTGTCCGTCCGTCCGTCCTATGTTAAAGAGTCATTTTGAGTTGATCGTTAGATTGTGATAGATGAACTTTAATAGAACAAGCTTAATTAAAATACTTCAGTTGAGCCATATAGCTTCGTAGTTTATTTTTTAACGCGGGAATTTATTACTTTCGAGTTTTTTTTTTGTCATAAGCTGAAATTATTATAAAAATTAAAAAAAAAATTATTTTAGAACGAACAAAAACATAAAATTGAAAATTCTTTTTAAAATGAAAAGATAATAATTTTTTATAGATAATATCATTGTGTGAGTCCAGACGCATCTTATATAACCAACAACAAAAAAAAATAAAAAAATCTTTTATTTGTTTTTTCTTTATTTACTTATAGACTAGTAAATGCCTGTGCCCGAGGGCACGGTGCAGAAAAATAGTGTACAATATTTTTTTTATTCAAATAAATATGAATTATTATTTTAATAAATTACACTAATCTAATAAGCTATTTAAGGGAATCAAGGGGTGGCTCAGTGGTAGAGCCGTGCTTTACAATATGTAAGGTCACAGGTTCGATCCCTTCCCATGCCCCCTTGGGGCAAAAAAAATAAAAATAAATAAGAAGCTATTTAAAATTTAGATTTTTTTGCATAATCATATATGCTAAATATTATTATGAAAGAAGTTAGCCCATACTCTCGAGCACGTGATTTTTTTTTAACTAAAAAAATTGGTTCGATAAAATATTAATATGATAAATTTTCAGACTTTATATTTAAACTTAATAATTAAAAATTTGAAAAAATTGCAGGCCTAATTATAGATCAATTGTAACCCAATCGACCCACCCAAAAGAATAATATAACATTATTTTATCTAAATCCACTCCCATCATCCGGCTCAATACCTAATTAATCAACAACCTCAGTCTCTAGTTTGTTGATTTGTGGTAGACAGTGTGGTTTGGAAGATTGCCTTCGTTAATGAAGGTTTTGCTAAGTATTACTTTTCGGTCTTTCGATAATAATAAGATAAAAATGTGTCAACATCAATCACGAAAAACACATGCCCTGTTTATTGATTTTAGGGTTTTCTGGCTGCTTTCGCAGTGCTATATATTATACTAGTTAATGCTTGTGCCTGAGGGCACGATACATTTATTCTTTTTCCTTTAAAATAAAAATAATTTAGAATACTTAAATAATAATATAATAATAAAAATTACAATAAAATTAATTTGATTTATAAAAAGTTTATTGCATTGATAATGCTCAAATTTTAATTTAATTATAATATTTAAACTAATATTCTATCTTATACATTTGAACCATTTTAATTTATAAAAAGTTTATTTCACTAATTAATAGTTAAATTAAAATACTAAATACATTTTCATCATTTTAATTTTGTGTTTAATACCATGGGCTATTATATTTATTTCCTATTAATAGTATAATAAACTTTACCTAATTTAAAGAAAGCTTTTCATGCATTAGATCATTATGTAAATCAAACAGATGGAGTTAATTTTCTCGTTTGTTAAATGCCGCCTCTGAATTTTTTGGTACCGCCTCACTAATACCAAGAATACCCCTACTAAAAATCCCAAATTTTTCCGTTGCTGCTGGTGCGATCTATACGTGCTGCTGTTGGGATAGAAGACACCCGAGAAACTATGAAACCCATTTGAAAATTGAAACATTGCTGTTGTGATATTTGGTTTATGTGGATATTACAATTGCCTATCTATGGCTCTCGGCTTCATATACAGTCACACGAACAAGATTGAAACTGGCCAGGACATACAGTTGTGAAAGTAGAAAGGCCCGTACAGTCGCTGCTGTTGGGATAGAAGATGCCCGAGAAACTATGAAAGCCACTTGAAAATTGAACATTGCTGCTGTGATGTGATTTCTAATCCACTTCTGAAACCACTTGATCTCCTTTTTCATTTTGAATTCTTCATACACACCGTATGCAACAATTCACGCAACTGATTGGAAATATGAACAACGAGATGAAATCGAACGTTGAATGAGGAGGAAGGAATGACATGGATATTTGAACGATTGAATTTTGCGAGTGAATGCCACTGTGTTGCATGATCATCGAGCTTCTAGTCTAGTCTGATAGGTTGATAACAATACTTAATTTAAGAATTAAAATAGTTTCTCAATTGAATTATGGACATTGACGGAGCATGGAACGATGATATGGTACGTGTTTCGTGATTTTGCTATATTTTACTATTTAGTTGTCAGTGCTATTCAATTCGACATCACGTTTTGAAACTTTTTTGAGTGTCTATATGCAGAAAACATTATCCATCCAATGCAAGATCAGTTGAACAACACACTCCTGAATGTGAGCGAGCTTTGTTTGTCGTATGATCTTGCAATGGACATCTTTTTGGGTGTATGGCTCCGCACAGTTGCAGTTGATTTATTCAATTGGTAAGCAAAACACAACTAAAATGTATATTTCATTTAGCAACACATAGTTGAATTTTATACCATTGTTGTTTAAGGCGAATGTTTCTTACTCATAATTGACTTCGTTTTAAGGTAAGAAGCAAACAAGATATGAAGGCAGTTACTTGTATAATATATTATGCCATTAAGCCTAAGCAGAAATTTTTGTTACACTTCAAATAATCCCGCAATCGATCAAGTAACTTGAAAGATGGCCAGCAAGCCAAAGAAGATCTTTGAACCTGCTTCCTCCCCCCCACCCCCAATAAGAATTGAACTGTAATATCGCATAGAAGATCTGCTGTAAGAGCTCGAGTAGGGGCAGCAACATTACCGGGACAATTAGGGAGCCTGAGGACAGGATTGGAGCCTTGGAGATATCCACTATGGTATTCTTGGAGCAAGTTGTCTGCAGCCTTGCAGTGACCGATGTCCTGAAACTTTTGTGTAACATCTTTTCTAGCTGACTCCAATAAGATATTTTCTCTTTCAATATTATTAGTTCTTCCCCTGCTAGTACCTGTAAACCATGTTATCTGGTTTAGTTTTGCTAAGTACATGTTTCGACTCGACATGACTTGTGTGTGGGTTGTGACATTTTCACACTAATTTTAGTACAAGGTCTTAAAATTTTGGTGGATCTACCTGTAT
>JAOWAN010069774.1:0-11441 GCA_028566635.1 Lobelia cardinalis
TCTCATCTCTTTACTTCTATTCAACTTCCTTCTTGATAGATCTACATGAATGAGAATATATGTCTTCTCTTGGATTTATTATGAGTATAAATTAGTATGTAATCCCTTGATCTTGGTCACCGGTTTCGCCCTCGACATCCCCCTCTACTTCGTCACATACCTATGTCTCCCGTTCTTCCCCATCTCCTCTGAATCCTACTACTCACTGTATGGTTACTCGTAGCAAAAATAATATTTTCAAACTGACTCAGAAATTTTGTTTAAGTGCAAAGGTCCCTTCGGATTTGGAACCCTCTACAGCTACTCAGGCTATGAAGGATCCCAAGTGGCGAAGGGAAATATCAGAGGAGTTTGACGCTATTGTTACTAATTGTACTTGGGTTCTTGTTCCTCCTCTCCCTTCTCAGAATCTGGTTGGGTGCAAGTGGGTGTTTAGAACAAAGAGGCACTCTGATGGTTCAGTTGAGCGTTACAAAGCCCGTTTGGTTGCCAAAGGGTTTCATCTGTGCCCTGGTGTTGACTAGCATGACACCTTCAGTCCGGTTGTTAAACCACCACAGTTCGCACAGTGTTGTCCCTTGCCGTTAGTCGTGGTTGGTCATTGCGACCACTTGATATTAACAATGCTTTTCTGCAGGGCAGTTTATATGAGGATGTTTATATGGCTCAGCCACCAGGGTTTGTCGATCCTGACAAGCCTGATCATGTTTATAAACTTCGCAGAGCCGTCTATGGTCTTAAGCAAGCTCCCCGCGCTTGGTACTCTGAGCTTCGTACGTATTTGCTTTCTCAGAGCTTTTCTAACTCTATGGCTGATGCATCTTTGTTCATACATCGCTCTGGTGATGTTACTGTGTATGTGTTAGTGTATGTCGACAATATTATTGTTACAGGCTCGAATGACACTGTCTTGAAGCGATTTTTGAAGTCGTTGGCCTCGAGATTCTCCTTGACGGATCTTGGTCCTCTGTCTAACTTTCTTGGTGTAGATGTTCTTCAGCATGTAGATGGTCTCCTTTTGTCTCAGCAGGGTTACATTTGTGATCTTCTGATCAAGACCAACATGTTATCTGCTAATCCTGTTCAAACTCCGGTTGATCCAGCTATTCCGTTGTCTCTTTTATCTGGCTCAGCATTGTCTGATCCTACAGAATATCGTCATGTTGTTGGGAGTTTATAGTATCTCTGCTTGACTCAACCTGATGTGGCATTTGATGTGAATAAACCGTCACAGTATATGCATCAGCCTACCACGGTTCATTGGACTGCTATTAAGAGTCTACTTTGTTATCTATATGGCACTATGGATTTGGGTATTCTTCTGCGCAAGAACAGCTCTTTGTTGCTGTATGCCTTCTCGAACTTGGATTGGGCAGGTGACAAGGATGATTATGTTTCTACATCGGCTTATACAGTATACTTGGGTGGCAGTCCCATCTCTTGGAGCTCCAAGAACCAACGTACGATTGCACGTTCCTCCACTAAAGCCGAGTAGAGAGCTGTTGCCGCTACAACTGCGAAGCTACGTTGGGTTGTTCTCTGCTCACTGAGCTTGGGGTTAGCATGTATTTGTTGCCGGTTGTTTACTGTAATAATATTGGGGCTGCGTACTTGAGTTCCAATCCTGTTTTTCATTCTCGGATGAAACATCTAGCACTTGATTATCATTTTGTTCGGGAACAGGTTCAAAATGGATATTTGCGCATCACTCATGTTTCCTCTAAGGACTAGTTGGCAGATGCTTTAACGAAGCCTCTGTCTCGTGCGATTTTTCTTCCTATTCGTGACAAGATTGATGTTTCCTCCCGCTCCACCATCTTTCGGGGGCGTATGGACTCTACTAATGAGCGCTCCAGCGCTAGGGGCAACGCCCCAGCGCCCAGCAGCAGCAGCATTGCACGTTCCATCGGTCGCTGAGCGCCCCAGTGCTAGGGGCACCGCCCTAGCGCCCAAGCACTGTGTAGCCGAGTCTGTTACGTTATTTATGTAATGTCTATTTAACCCTTAGGGTTTTATGTACTCTATAAATACTTTATGAGATGATTAATAAACTATCGATTTCACAAAACTCCATCAATAAAAACTCAAATATTCTTCTTCTTCTTCTTCTTCCTTTTCTTCATTTTCAGATCTGAGTTTCCTGATAGATTTGAATCTGGGTTTAAAAACCATATACGCTAGCTAATGGTATTGCAGGTTTTGGCTGTGTCTAAACTCTCATGGCTTCTGTAATAAGAGTAATCTAGAAAGATAATGCAATGCTTAGCTAGGTTAATTAAAGCAGTTTGGTATGGAAACAAAAGTACGTACTACATAGGAGTATTATTGGATATTCAAGTCAATATTGCTAATTATATACCTTCTTGTTTTTGACCAGTCATGAATCCTTTCTATCATCACTTAATTTCTTTTATGTAATTTTTCTTTGTAATTAGGAGAGACCACTATCGCCGGCCTATTTGTTCCTTTTTACGCAGGATTCTCTCTTCTGGGTTCTCTCTCTCTCTCTCTCTCTCTCTCTCTCAGATTGCAGCAAAAGTCGAAGAGGAAATTCAAATCTGCAGCAAATTTTTGATCGATTTTCCAGGAACAAACCGATTTTGTTCAATCTGAAGTTTGGAATCGAAATTCATATCAAATCTGGAGTTTGAATTTTCAATTCGGTTTTGAAATCGATTTTGTAATTCGATTTTAATGGAGTTTGTGAATATGTTATCATTTTATTCGTACGAGTTCTTGTGTTTCAATTGGAAATATGGGAAGGAGAAGAGATAGAGGATGTTCGGATGCAATTAGTGATGGAAAGAGAGGAGTTTGGAGATGGTGGGTATGAGTTGGTGATGGCCGGCAGTTACGGAGAAAGAAACCCAGTAAATAAAAATGGAAAGAAGGGTCGGAAATGATGGAGGTGACCGGAGATTATCTTATCAAATCCAAAAAAAAGAAGACGATAATTAGAAAGAATATTACTTGGGATAAATAGCGAACACCCAAGAAGAAGAAAGGGGCACAGCTCTGGGGTCAATCTGAAGAAGAAATTAACTTTTATTATAGACAGAAAAGTTTTCCACCAAACTTAGCTAAACGCGTAGATTGAGAATGCATGAACTATAACCAATAGGACTGCCCGGTTTGGGGGGGGGGGGGGGGGGGAAGGGGTTGAGAAGAGAGCAGAAGTGTAGGTTCCCCATCCAGCTGAGCCTGTGGAGGAAGATTCCAAATCTAGTTTTGGCCAAGTCTGAAAAGGTTGGTAGACAGAATTTGTTCCAGCACTTCAGTGATGTTCTAGAAGCTTATGTTACCTCTTTCACTTAGTGATACCAATTGATGATACTGCAACGTGCATATAGATACCAGTCTTCAGTTATTTGTCACGCATGTCTCTGTTTCTATTATTCAATGTAGTTGCAATACAGCAGAATTCACTTACTAATCATGTTTCTTCCTTACCAAAAAAAAAAAAACTAACCATGCTGTTCTTTATCTAAACTTGAATACCTCATACTAGTCTATTAGTATCTCATTAACATATTCATAATGCACTATGTTAATCCGACAATTAAATGTATCAGGTATGGAATATTATATGACACTTGTCAATGGGCATTCAACATGTGATTATAATGCATATGAAAGCTCAATTTCATCACATTTTGCACAAGTTCATGTAAAGCATATATATTGTTTAACACTATCTTATGCAAGCATCAGTTTATCCGGAGAAATAACTAAAGATATTATATAAATAGGAAATTCCGATTACATCGTCTAATGGGATTAGACGATTGGAAGGTCTGACACTGACACATACCTATACCCAAGATCTATTGCAGAGTCACGCCAACATAATGTGATGCAAATATGTCCTTATTGAACAAGATAGATATTTATAAAGATTTACTAAAATTTCAGATTATTTTACTAATTGTGAAATTATGATTGATGAATAACGATTAGCAAAACAATTGTTCTGTTCCTATGCCAACCTGGAAGAGCTCACCACAACCCTGGTAAGCTAAGGTATCTCTCACAAGACCCGGATGAAAAGCATGGTAAGGTTGCATTGGATCTCATGACCCGCACCAGGAAAGAAAATCTCAGTTAGCAAATGCATTGTAAAGGAGGGTGGAAAACTTTGTAGTTTAAGAGCTAGCTCTAGATAGCTGTAAAAGAATTGCGTTAGCATCCTATTGCAAAAGATGTTTTTGTGATGTAAGATTGTAGTGGTAGTAGTTCTGGTAGCTGTAGTGTAGAAGTAACAGTATAGCTGGCAGCTGGCCAAAATCAAATAAAGAATAACTCAACCAATCTGAGAGTTCAAGCTTTCAACCATTTGACGTCCCACTGCTCGAATTTCTGGAAGGAAATGAAGTGCATGAAATGCTACCCGACATCTGAGTCTCTGATATTCAACCATATTGGGGGGAAGAGGCTGGTAAGAAACAAGCACGCGTAAGAATTTTCCTTATCTCAGTCATTTGAAGGGCAAACACTGGCCAGAAAACATTTAAAGATCAAATGATACAAATTCTGTGCTACAGAAAGCATATGCTGGAGAAGCTGGCATCTATGGTTCATAACAACCAATGAGTCCTCCAAAGTTAGTATCTAAAGTCCATATTAGCCAAAGATTCATCACAATGTACAACCGAATACCGACTAAGCATTTAATCAATCTCAACATTCTCGACCACCACAGTTCAGAAAATACATTTGCAAGAACACTATAGAGAGAAGTTCTTTTCATCCTATCATACCGAGATAGATTACTCTACATATTAGGGCCAGAAAATTTTCTTTTGTTGAACAGCTATTGGACTGACTAGACTACAGTAAAATAAAAAACACCGACCATTCTGTAGTATATAGACTGTGTTGTGCAGGAGAAGAAGATATTATAACTCCAAGACATTTTACTTTTCCATCAAAAGGAATTTCCAGAAATTAGATGGAAGGGAACTATTTCGCCAACTGGCATTAGGTTATGTAACATATTCTTTCTTGCATCAGTTTTCGTGAAGGCATTCACGTAATGATATAATTAACTAACATCCATCATGAGGAAGATAATGATAAGCAGTATATTACCCAAAACAACATAGGTGTTGTATAGATTTGTCTTGTAATCCTCTCAACTAAAAAGAAGTATTACTCACAGATAAAGTTGGTGGTTCAGGCTCACAAAAATACTAGTAGAGACCAGTATGGACATATATGTGTTGTAGAAAGAATGGACATAGATGTGTTGCACAAGCCTCAAAATTCAATAAGAAGAGTAGGGACATAGATGTGTTCTAGAAAGAATTCGGATATGACTAAGTTTTTACTTACAACTTTAACTCCACCAATTAACATTTTTGCCTTTTAACCGGGTGTTCTTCAGTTTTTTCTTGTTCCGTTTGCTTCATTGTCATCTTCTCGATTTCAGATATTTTCCAAAAACAACCCCTTCGGATTCATTTACGAGGATAAAGAAAATGGGGAGCTAGAACTTGTCATAGCTGCAGACTCACGTGCCGACCGTAAATTGGTTGACTTGGATGATAACCCATCCATAAAATTTGAAATAGGTAAGTTCGTTTCCTAATTTTTCTTTCTTATAATAATTTTATTCACAGATTCTAATTAGTTTTTTTTTTTCCTACGGGTTCTGATAGTGAGATTAAGTATAAAAAAATCCGATCTTGTACCTACGTATTATTGGCTGGATGTGCGCATGTTGCAATAGAAACAGCACAAAAAATGAAATCTGGGGTATATTATTGATTATTTATGAAATAAATTGATGAAGTTACTTTGATATTGGATATTGATATTTTATCTTCTTAATTAACAGACCAAAGGTATTCAAACAACGTGTTTGGCTACCAAACAATTTGTTCAAAAGCATCTAGAAGAGATAACGGATGCCCAAAGGCTTGTAGAATTTCTCGTGGGGGGTTTCGAAGACAATAACAATACCCCCTATGTGTTCAATCTGCACACGATGCGGCCAAATCATGATATTAAGTATTTTAGAAATGCATACGGTTCCGGCAAAAAATATGTAAAACATGCTTTCCAATGGTTGTAAGTATCTAAACTTCAAATTAAATCCTATCCACTAATTATCTACTTATTATGTTTTGATTAAATATAATTTTATAGGTTAGAAAATATGAAAGAGGGAGAAGCAAAGATGAAACCAGAACCCAAGAAGAAATCATCTCATATAATTGGTGGAAAGAAGTGTCTTATTTCAGTATTAAGCTCTCAAGAAGCTACAGAACTAGTTCAACAGTGTGTTACATTTGCTCCCACATTGATGAAGCTACTGGAGGCAGGTTAACAAGTAAGTATCTAAGTACCTAATTATAATATAATATATTAGTATATAAGCAATTATAAATTTTACATCGACTTATTTAAATTTTGCAGTTATCCATTGTAGAAATGGTATATTCAGGGAGGAGAAACCACTTTTTTTTTAAAAAGGTGAAACAAGTTTGAAAATAAAATTTCCACTTGAGTCTTATCCAGCGCATTTAGTACAATGGGCAAAGGAGAAGTAAGATATTTTCCAAGCACTTTGCTTCTCTTTTGCCCATTGCACCAAACGCGCCGGATAAGACTCAAGTGGAAATTTTGTTTTCAAACTTGTTTCACCTTTTTCAAAAAAAGGTGGTTTCTCCTCCCTGAATATACCATTTCTACAATGGATAACCGCAAAATTTAAATAAGCTAATGTAAAATTAATAATTGCTTATATACTAATATATTATATTATATTATAATTAGATACTTATTTGTTAACCTGCCTCCAGTAGCTTCATTAATTTGGGAGCAAATGTAACACAATGTTGAACAAGTTCTGTTGCTTTTTGAGAGCTTAATACTGGAATAAGACACTTCTTTCCACCAATTATATGGGATGATTTCTTTTTGGGTTCTGGTTTCATCTTTGCTTCCCCCTATTTCATATTTTCCAACCTAAAAAATTATATTTAATCAAAACATAATATGTAGATAATTAGTGGATAGGATTTAATTTGAAGTTTAGATACTTACATCCATTAGAAAGCATGTTTTGCATATTTTCCGCCGGAACCGACGTATGCATTTCTAAAATATCATGATTTGGCCACATCGTGTGCAGATTGAACACATAGGGGGTATTGTTATTGTCTTCGAACCCCCCACGAGAAATTCTCCCGTCGTTTAGGCATCCGTTATCTCTTCTAGATGCTTTTGAACAAATTGTTTGGTAGCCAAACACGTTGTTTGAATACCTTTGATCTATTAATTAAGAAGATAAAATATCAATATCCAATATCAAAGTAACTTGATAAATTTATTTCATAAATAATCAATAATATACCCCGGATTTCATTTTTTGTGCTGTTTATATTATAACATGCGCACATCCAGCCAATAATACGTAGGTACAGGATCGGATTTTTTATACTTAATCTCACTTTCAGAACCTCTAAGGAAAAAAAAACTAATTAGAATTGTGAATAAAATTATTATAAGAAAGAAAAATTAGTAAACGAACTTACCTATTTCAAATTTTATGGATGGATTACCATCCAAGTCAACCAATTTACGGCTGGCACGTGAGTTTGCAGTCATGACAAGTTCTAGCTCCCCGTTTTATCCTCGTAAATGAATCCAAAGAGGGTTGTTCCATGACCGTGACTTCTTGTGCGAGATGACGATACCTTCATTTACATTGAAAAATATTAACAATTATTGCAAAGGGAAAGGGAAAGGTGAAACATGCAAGTTAAAGATTGCTACATACACAGGTCAACAAGTCAGATTATGCTAGAATAATCCCAATCATATGTGGCAAAGGTACAAATATTAATTTTATATCCTATTTATTAACATATTGTGGCACAACATATGGTGCTAGTGCCAGAAATGGATATAAAAAACAACCACCAACATTAGTGAACTTGATTTATCAAGACAAATCTGCTATTTTGTGGCTTAATAGAACAATTCAAGATATCAAATCAAGTCCAAGCTTTGAGAAGGCTGCTGCCATAATTGGATTAAAAAACTCATGCAGTAAATCTGACCTAATACATTTATCAAACAAAATTAGCATTAGATACCATGATATAACTCACAAAACAATGAAATAATAGGCTTTTATTTTTTTGAACTTTGCTGCAAAAGGATGTCCAGAATTTCTGGTTACTTTTCCGTGTGTGACAGACATTGCTTTGCATCACATTTAAGCAGTCAAATCGAAAGGGGTTTTTTTTGTTTTTTTTTGGATGTCTAATCATTAAATGGGGTGTTTTTATTCTAGCCTACAAAACAACAAAATTTTTCTCATCATCTATCATCATGATTCAGCATTGTTGTAATCATCTAGTGGATGCCAAAATCGGTTGAAAAACCACGATGAATTAGCCTTCACAGCAGACCCCTAGTGGTTTCGGTGCCAACTATAGTTGATGTAGGTTCGATTCTTGATATAGTTGGCATAGGTTCGATTCTTGATATCAAGCTTGGCATGGCCATAACTAGCCTCACGAAAAGCGAAGTACTTATATCATCAATGGTTATGTATACAAGGATGGATTGATCCTTTACAAGAGCACAAATTCCATTAACAATGTTATAAGTAATGTTCAATACACGTTGTGATTGCTCATAGGTGTAACATGACCAGAAAACACCGGACTATATACTTCACGAACAAAAACTCGTACATAACTCTCATGGTTACCCCTAAGTTCCATATAGTGATAGCTGCAGCTATTATACGATGGTGAATGCACTAGAACAATCAACCATGGTGTTGCTCTTATATTGACTTTGGGCAGACCCTTTTCATTCCACTTGCATTGAGGAGTCTATTTTTTAGCAAGACAAAACTATGATATATGTTGAAGGTCTCTTAATTGAATACCCAAAAGGAGCAGAACTAGCGGATGCTTTATAAGGGGTATGATACCGGTGAGTGAAAAGCTTGAAGGGCATTCCCCGATTTCAGGAGCAAAATCAATCTCGTGATTTCCTATGGTCCGAATACAAGGTTGATATGATATACTTCTCTCAACGAATCTAGCCCAAGTATCCCATCTCGTATTTTCATGGTTTGGATAGTTATTTGCATATACACCGATTTCCCTTTCAATTGATTTGTTTTATAATGGCTCGGGGTGCTGTTTGATCATAACTTTGACCAATCCATGGATTATTGCTCACTAAAATTGTATTTGCTTTACGTAATTCTTCTTCAGCCAATCCAAGGAGTTAGAAAAAACCACTAACTTGTGAGAATGTTTAGACTATTTGATTGGTGAATAAGAAAAAGGGATAGTCTCAAACTGATCAAGTAGGCTTGGGAATGTCAAAGGAGTCATTAAAGGGTCCAACCAACATGAGAGTCAAGGGACATCAAAAGAAGATTGGCTGCTTTTCTTAAGATATTTTCTCTTTGAATGATATGAAGAAAGCCTGGGATGAAGCTAGGAAGTGGAGCACTCTTGTTTGATCAACCTGTAGGGACTAACATAAGAAGATAGATGTGGTTCTGACCTGCCTTTTGTAGTTTCCGTGCCTACCATTATGTCTTTTAGAACGAGTACCTTTCCTTCATATGGACCAAACGAGTATCCATTGATGCATTGAGTAGGAAGCATGAGAAATGCCTAGTCCGGAGAAAGACAGGCAAGGGTGGATAGCAATAGAGATGCAGAGCGGAGAATAGCGCTTTCTTTCATTTAGGAAATTTTCCATGGCACCTGATTAGCAAGAGGAGAAACATACTGGAGTGGAAGAAAGAACTCCGAGTGAACACTAGGAATTTTCTATAGAACAAAATTCACCTGGCCTAAAGTAAAGAACATAGAGCTTTTAACAGCAGCAAATTCTTTGACAGACGCAAATATTTTGAACTTTCGAGATCAAAGGATTGAAGGCTATTCCCCAATTTCAGGAACAAGGTCAATCTCGTGATTTCTTGTGGTCCAAATCCAAGTTGATATGATGTATTTCTCTCAACAAATCAAGCCCAAGTATCCCACCTCCTATTGTCATGGTTTGCATAGTTATCTGCATATGAGAGTTCTCCCACAAACAACATTGTTTTCTCTTTCATATGATTTGTTTTATAATGGCTTAGGGTGCACTTTGAATCATAACTTTGACCATGATTCCCCATGAGATCAAAAGTGTAAGGAACATCGGGTCCAACTTTAGGAGTTGTGAACGAGAAAGTTTGCGATGTATGCCCAATTCTAACCTCGTAGTAGTACTTTGTTCTAAACTTTAAACTCTTAATGGTGCAGTGATGGATGTAGCCAAAAGTATAATTGTAGAACTCGTAGGTTGTAACAAGGCCCTTTGCCTTTCTGCTTGCGATTTTTTACTCCAACAAGATTCATCCATTGTAACCCATGATGACACAGTCACTACCTGTCCTTGTAATCTCCTTGTGTAATTTGAATCTGTTGAGGCACTAAAGCCATGAGGAACATTTGATGCCTCCCGTTCTTACATTTCAATTCAAAGCCATTTATTTATGTTAAATCATCATTTCATAATTGTTCCCATATAACCTAATTAACCAATCAAAACTCACACCACAAGCATAGATAGATAAAATGCGCAAATTTTAGAGATCATAGCAATTATCAAACAACCTGGCATACATTTCATTATAATGGAATCATATGTTCATAGATGCTTTTGACATAAATAAATTGAAAAAAAATTATTGCATAACAATGGTTATAATTTCTTAAGTAAAAGACAGATGCAAACATGAATGAACATTAAATTACCCTTGTGAGTCATGTGCACCACCATCCATGTCTTGCCCTTCTTCTGAAGCTTTGACATTACATAGTTCCTTCTTCTCTTCAACCTTCATCGTCTCATTCATTCTATAAATGAAGTATAGAAGTGTGAATATTTGAAAGTGTAAAAGTGAAATCAATAGTGTAAAAATGAGAACCCGAAACCCTAAGAGCACAGCCAAATGAGCTCCTAATTGGGAAAAGTTTTTTTTTTGGAGAGGGGAGTCTGCTGTAGAGGGAGAGAGTGCTGCAGAGTTTAGTCTTGTGTGTGTATGGTCTATGAAACGCTATTTTGGGAGGGAGGATGAGAGAAACAAGACACAGAATTTACACCAAAAGGTAGCATGGTTTGGCCTGGCCTTGCTGACACAAGGCATAATTTCTGCTTTTTTTGCTTCTTTTTTTTTCCTCTAGATGTAAAAAAAAACTGCATTTCAAGAAAAACCCATATATTGGGACATTAGTAAGAAGAAAACGAATGGCTGGATGGGAATTTATACACCAATTCCACCTTTACCGACGGTGTAATGGGTATTCAATGAAAATTTGAGCGCCTCTGATATGGTAGTTGGTCGACTTTACTCCGGCCGGTGAGATGGGATGTGATTGACGTAGGGGAACTGAGCGTACTGTGGGGAG
>JAOWAN010069795.1:0-11439 GCA_028566635.1 Lobelia cardinalis
ATCCTGTCTGCTCCGTGAAATCTTCTGTCTTTTCACACTTTAGCCCCTGTGCTTCCAGTCTTCGACCCTTTTTGGCTATTTTGTGCATATTTCTCGTATTTTCTCTTCCTTGGCTTGGAATACATGAAACTTAATCAAAATTAACCATTCGAAGCATAAATCACATATAATTAGCTCAAAATACTCATAGAAATAACACTAAATCTGTGCCCAATTGAGTGCTAATAGAAACCATCATGGGTAACCCTGCGATCATACTGCCACGGTCGCCCAAGAAGAATATGACCAGCATGCATTGGCACCACATTGCAAATAACATGATCAACATACTTGCCAACAGAGAAAGACACCACAACCTGCTTGGTCACCTTGATCTTCCCACAATCACTTAGCCATTGCAGCTTGTATGGTTTTGGATGCCTCTGCGTCTTCAGACTCAACTTATCAACCATCAAAGTGCTCGCTGAATTCACACAACTCCCACTGTCGATGATCAAATTATACAGCCTATTCTGTACATGTCACCTCGTATGGAATATATTCTCCCTCTAAACAACAACCGTGTCATTCTCTTTCACCTGAGTATTTAGAGCTCGCATCACCACCAATGCCTGAACTCCTGAATCATCCTCGCGGCACTCATCCTCGCTCAAGGCGGGCATGTCCTCAAATACTTCCTCGCCGGCTGACTCATACTCCCCGTTTGCTCCCATAACTAACACCCTCCTGTTGGGACACTTAGAAGCTATGTGACATTCCAAAACACTTGAAACATTTAATGTCATGAGTTTTGGTCGGCGTTGAAGTTGCTAAAGTCGGAATCTTGGTCGGCACACTGGTCTCAGCCTCTTTCCCCTTAGTCGCTGTGACCTTTGACTGCTGAGTCGAGCTGTTTGCTCCCCATCTCACTAAGCTATTAGAGAACTTCGGTGCTACCTTAGCTCGCTTATTCTTGAGCTTTTTCTCAACCTTGACCTCCATATGCAGCATATCCTCAACCTCAACATAATGATGTAGCTCGACAATATCTGCGATCTCGCGATCCAACCCATGCATAAACCTGGCTATGGTCGTCTCCTTGTCTTCCTCAACGCTACACCTGATCATGGCTGTTTCCATCTCCTCAAAATATTCTTCAACGATCTTGCTGCCCTGCTTCAAACCCTGTAACTTCTATTTGAGCTCGCGATCATGATGCGAGGGAACAAACCTTCATCGCGTAACCCTCTTCATCACTTCCGACGAGTTGATCGGCTCCTCGCCATATCTCCTGCGACTCTTGGTCATCTGATCCCACCAAGTGTTCGCATATCCACTGAACTTTACTTGGGCGAGCTTCACCTTCTTTTCCTCCAAATAGTTATGACAATTGAAGATGCGTTCTACCTTGCTCTCCCACTCCAGATAAGCGTTAGGATCTGGTTTGCCCTGGAAGGTCGGTATCTTCATCTTTATGCTTCCCAGGTTTCTGTCCCGTGCATCTCCTCCCCAGCGTCCTTTGTTGTCCGGCTGTCGCTTAAACTCCTCTTCGTCACCTTACCGAGCGCTGCCTCTCATCGGACCCCTCCTACTGGGTCGCGAGTGAAATGACGACTCCTCTCTGTCTCCTCGGCTCTCATCGAGCTCCTTTCTGAAATCATCCATGCGCTGGTTGATCTTGTGAAACTCCTCGGTCATGTATTGCTTGAACTCGTCCAAGCTAAAGTTCCCTCTTGGTGCTGCAGACATGGTTTGTAAGATAGATAAAGCGGAATTGAAAATTACCAATCAAAAGTGGCTCTGATACCACTTGATGAGAGAACCCTTAATCAATGGATGTGATTAAGAACCCTTTCACCAACGGAAACGAATAAACTTTGATTGATAATTAAATATGGGCGATTAATCAACCCAACAAGCTTGATTGCTTGAAGAATCGAAAAGATAATAAATATGAATGATATTAAACCCTTAAATTGCAATTTAATCTAAGAACTCAATAGAGGAATTAGATTGATCAAGAACAAAATTCAAGAACAATAAAATTCAATAAGAACCGAATTTACGAAGGAAATTCGAAAATAAAAGCAAAGCTTTTACAATTTAATTTATGAGCCAAAAACTGAATTTTAGAATTACAATGAAGCCTATATATAGGCTGAATTAAAGTCCTAATTAAACTAGGAAAAGTAATCTAAATAAAGTAGAAATCCTAGAATAAAAGGAAACAAAAATACAATCACAATCCTAGCACAAAAAGGACTCAAATCTGCTAAAATCTCGGCTGCCAATAAGGAAACCAGAGTCTGCCCAGATCTGTGCGCGCTGCTTTTCCTTTCGCAATAAGGACTCTGATTGTCGCAAGATGCCTGTCACGTGCTCGCTTGCTCGCCGTTGACCATCAGACCCTGCTCGCCCAACTCTTGCTCGCCAATCCAACACAAAGACAAGGTTCTGTCCTCGCCTTGCTCGTCACTACCTTCCCAGACCTTGTTCGCCACTAGCTCGCTAAACCCACTGATGAGCTTCCTCGCCTTAGCTCGCGTAACTGGTCCTCGCAACTGTGACGAACCCTCTGTTGTTTGCCTTGGCGACCTGGGCGACCTTCCATCAGTGGCGATGGAGGATTGCGGCGGCGAATTGGTGAGAAGAGTCGAGTGGGAGAGATGAGATCATGGATGTTCGGTTTGTGAGGTTCATAGAGAGATAAGGAAAAAAATAGGGAGAAGAAGAGGAAGTTCACCGGATTAAATGGAAGCGAGGGGGGAGAAGGTTTTCGTTCAGAGGTTTTGGCAGCTATGTTGGTGTGGTTATGGATATTTGTGGGGAAGAGCGGGTAGAATGAGAGAGAGGTTTACAATAGCAGCCTTATTTGGGTTACACCTTACACATTTGTTGAGTCTCTTGCATACTATCATTAATTGATAATGGTGTTTCTTACTCTTCTTCTCTTCAATATCTTCTTCATTTTGGATCGGGGTTCTTGAAGCAGGAAAAAGCGTTGGAAATTTTTTTTTGCTGAGATGATTGTGAATGTTGGGGAAGATTTGTTTTTGTTGCTGGGTTTGATTTTAATGGATTCTTTGATGTTGGTGGTGATTGTATTGAGGTGATGGTTATATTGGTGGTGATGGCGATAGTGGTGGTGGTGATGGCGATGGCGGTGGTGGTGGCGGTGGTGATGGTGATGGTGATGGTGGTTGTGGTTGATTTGGTTAATTATTATTTTTATATTTTAATAAATTATATAAACTAATGCTTAGAACATGAATCTGATTTCTTTGATATTTGATATTTGATTTCTCTTACTTTTTCACTTTACATATCATAGATCCCACCATTTTCTTTCTATCTCTCTCCTACTTTTTTACTTTACATATCAAATATTAAAATCAAATATCATACAATATTGTATTCCAGATCTGACCATAATTCAATTAGTTTAATTTTTAATAAGTATTAAGGAAAAGAATGTCATTTTCCTCTTTTTTTCCCAAAATTTTATACTACCTCAGCGCCAACTAAGCACCATATAGGAAATAGTTTGCCACGTTCGATGATTAACTCGATCAATTTTAATTTAGGGATCAAATTGGGTTACGTTTTTATAGGTCTAGTTGTAATTAAGACGAAAAAATAAGTAGGAATACTTATACAAAACGTTAATAGATCAGAGACCAAAACTAATTTTTTACCGGCTACTCGTTGACGCCCTTACCTTTTGGTTCATTACTTTGTTCTCATTGTGAGCCACTTATGACCGATATTTTTTAAATTGCATCCTGTTTTCTATTACATTTCTTTTAAATCTTTATACTAATCATTTAAATTTTGATCAGTTAATATGACACATATCATTTTTTTAAAATGTAATTGAAGATGAGGAGGCAAGAAATTCGAATTTACTATCATTTTTACCAACTGCACACAAACTTGGCAAAAACTACTCATCCGTTTTAAAGATGTATTTTATAAATTTTTGGTTTTATTTAGGAAACTGTTTTTGCTTTGTTATATTTTTTTTAAAAAAAAAGTTATCTATTTTACTCTTAATGTGATGTTTGAAAGAGATGGCGAGAGAAAGAGAGAAGATGATAATTGTCTTTGGATGTGATGTTTGATGAAAATGAAGAGAGAAAAAGAGAAGGTGGTAATAGAGAATTGATGTAATATTTGATAAATACAAAGGTAGATATAGAGATATGTAAAAATAGTAGGCATAAAAAAATATATTATTTTCAAAACAGATCAAGAAAAGACGTTTTTTAGAAAACAAAAACAAAATGTATTTCAAAAAATGACTACCAAAACTGGTCCTATAATTTACTCAAACTCTAATTCATAATCTCATTTAGGGCCGGATCACGAACATGATATCGTGAAAGATCGTTGCAGACGGTATTGTCAATCATATTAGATGGAGCAGATGAGTTATATGATTTTATCTTTAAAATGTCTATTTTACCATTATTGGATACCCCCACCCCCATCCCCACATCTCTTATGTTCTCTGCCTCCCTATTTCCCAGAACCCTATCCTTAACAGACTTTGGAGATTGAGCCCTTCATAACACTGGAACAACCTGTGACATTGTTCAAAACCTCCTTTTCCTTTTTAATAGAATCTGAAACAAAGACCTCTGCAGATTTGACAATCATAACTAATGGAAAAGAATTGTACCTCGATTTGGGTTTCTTTAAAGTAGTCAAATAAACAGACTCAAAACTTCCCTTTCCAATCAAATCGCCTCTAGACCAAGCAACTCCACCTCCACATTTGACCTTATATTTTTGAACCAGCTGCTCGTATCTTTTTCTCTCCAAACTCATATCTTGTTCACTAACACACCTTCCCTTCTCCCTTTCTCCTTCCTTTAGCAACTTCTCAATGTTGATGAACAAAAGCTTTGAAAAGTTACTTAAATTTTTTTAGGCTTGTGTTAAAACAGAAACAAAAGAGAATACTGAACATCGGAAGAAGGGTTGTCTTTCCCTAGTTTTGAAATGTGATGGGACAGCATGAGCACGTCAAAAAAGGAGGGAATTTTAAGGGTTTAAGGCAAGAAGAGAGGGATGCCTGCCCCCTTGGTTTGGTGTGTGCAGTTTCTGAATTTAGCATGTGTTTGTTCTTTGCAAATCTTCTTCCTAATGTAGAGACGGACGATAAAACACACATACACACACAATTAACTCATGAGCTTTCGGATCCCTCCACAACCTGCAAGCAACAAGCGACAAAGACCTCGGGAGGCTGAGACATACAGATGGCACACATAGACGATGTTATGTGGATGTTAGCTGGAGCGGCAGCAGGTGCGCCATCGATAGTGGTGGTGGCTTTGGAGAAACAAGAGGATTGTTTTCTGCGTGAGGAGAGAGAGGGCGAGGGAATTTGGGGAGAGAGAGAAAAAAATAGGGGGAGAGAAATAGAGAGAAGGGGGAGTGGGTTATTTTATAACAGAAGAAAGGAGATCGAGAGAGAGAGGGAGGGGAAGAGGAGAAGAGGAGAAGAGGAGAGAAAACTTATTAAAGTAGTGTGATTTGATATTATATATATGATATAGATGTATGAGTAGTAGATGAAAAGTGATAATTTTAAATGGTGATATATGTGATATAAGAGTGTAATATTTGATTCGCGGTTGCATATACTCTGTATACTCCATATTTTTATATATCACCAAAGTAAACTTGTGATTCAGCCCTTATTCCTTCCGTCAACCCACAACAAGTCTCTCTCTCTCTCTCTCTCTCTCTCTCTCTCTCTCTCTCTCTCTCTCTCTCTCTCTCTCTCTCTCTCTCTCTCTCTCCTCGAACACAATTTTCAAAAAGAAAAAATCCACTATAACGAAAGTAAAGAAGTTCAACAAAATCTTGCCAAATAAATCGATTGAAATGGAGACCCATGTCGGTGATAAAACAAACATTTTAAAACAAAAAAGCCATATAAACTCATATACTCCATCTGTTTTGGTGAACGGTACCATTTGTAACGATTTTTCACGATATCGCATTTCTGATCCTGCCCTTAACTATGTGCAAGCGACATCAGTTGGTGGGTCCTCGTGTAGGAGTCATGGAAATGAGCACAAATTTCAAGTTATTTCTAATCATCGGATTACGAATTAAATATTCTGTGATATAGTGATATAATCAATATGGTTCACAAAGATATCACAATCTTATATTATACATTTTTTTATTTATTATCCGTATACATATTTACTCTTATAAATCAAATCAAAACTATCATATTACGTTCTCTCACATCTCTTCTCGTTTCTCTCTCATTTTCATCACTTTAATATGAAGGCAAATTTGACATTTTAAAATTTTCATATTATTCATCCCAAAACAGCTCATATTGGGAACAATACACGATCGTTCTAAGAATTTTTGAAACATAGGGCAAAATTTAAATTTGTGCCCTCAAATTTTAAGTTACCATCGTATAAAATTAAGTAAATAATTTATAAAAATATATAGCTCAAATTATCAATTTTATTATCATCTAAACGATTTTACAACCAAAAATGAGAAAAAAATTGGGACCCATTAAAACATTCTTCTAGAAATATCACATGATAAAAAGATTTTAAACGAACGCAAAAAAAAGTACTCAAATTCGCATACACTAATGGAAAAAAGAGAAGAAAAATAAATTATAATAAAGAACGACCGTTTACTAGAAGATTATTAGAGAAACGGTTTTTATTTTAAATAAAAAATTTGAGAGTTGAATTCGGAGAAGCGAAACGTGCGTGAATGAAAAAGAGGGAGATAATTTTGGAATTTAATTTGGGAAAAACTGAGAAAAAAATATTAGTCAACAGAAGGAATTTTTGTTTCGATATTTTTTTACACATAGTCAAGGTACGTAGGAAAAAAATTTAGCCCCCTTCTCAAATTCGGATCCTGGTCGCAAGCTCAGTTCACTCCCCTTGTAACCGACCTAGAACAATACTAAATCACACGAAATCACGTCATATCGTATTTTCAATTCGATCCTAAGTTAGCTCGAGAACTTATTACAAATATTAGAAATAAGAAAATTTAAAAAAAAAAACCCTAAAGTGAAAAAAAAGTGATACATGAAAAAAATGAAAGTTGGTTGAAGTAGCCAAATAAGTCAAATTGTACAATTAAATGACATTCATTACAAGAGGGTCTTTTGCTTGATTAGGGTAATATTACCGCTTTGTCACAAATCAAAACATAAAACGAGTAGTCTTATTTTTTGACTAGAAAATAAAATATTTAGAATGGCAAAAATTAAGTAGGAAAAGAAAAAGAAAAGACATGCAGCTGGTGCATTTGGATGTGAAGTTTTTTAATATGTTTTGTTTTGTTTTTGTTTGTATTTTGTGTTTGTTTTGATTTTATAGTTTTACAATTTTGCCCTTTAAATTTGAAAAAATTATATGATAGTGATGGAGAGAGAAATGATGATAGTTGTGATTTGACGTGATGTTTGATAGGATATAAAGATGATATAGAGGTATGTAAAAATAATAGGTAGAGAGAAAAAACTTATGTTTAAAAAACTTGTATTTTTGTTTTGATTTTTAAACAATGTTTAAAAAACTGGATGAGTGAACACACCCATATTTTTCATCAAGAGACCATGGCAATCCCTCTCAAAATGAATATGGAATGATGATGGGAATATCCCCCCATCTCCCCTCTATGACTCAACTAATTCCCAGCCAATCTAATTCCATTCTAGGTTTAGGGTAATTACTCCATTGTCTTCAATTCACACACCTGCCTGCGACTCTGCTGTACCACCTTTGGTTCCAAGCCACTCGCAACATTTTTTTTCTGTAACACCCCACCCCCTCCTCACCAATTCCGGTTCCGTACCTTCTATCTGCTGAAAAAAGGAAACAGAAAGAAAAACACAAAAAACAAAAAAAAATTGGCCCCTTCCCTTCTCACGCCTATCTTCACATTCACACCCAATCCAACGCTACTTCTTTTTCTTCTTCGCTGGCCTCCCTTTTCAACCTTCTCTTCTATTAAACTAAAATCAACTGACCGCTAAATCTGGTTCTTGGGTTTGCAAGGTAATAGTTACTCCCGCTATAATTATTTTTATTATTATTATTGTTTCTCTTCTTTCTTGACCCAAATTTTACGAGATTGACTTGAAACTTGATTTAATTGTGGAATCACGTTAAACCCAATGTTATTTGTGCTGAATTGATAAATGGGCTATGTTATAAACTGTTTATTGTCTGTGATTCAGATGTAAAAATTGGGTCTTTTAATTTGAGGTGTCAGCATATTGAATTTGTTATCTTTGGGTTGTTTCAGTGATTAAACTGTTGTGTTGTTTTGTGATTGTGTCTGGAAATGCATTTAGATATTACTATGATCTTTTGGTGATTTGATGGCAATTGTGTGGAGTCGACATGATTTGAGCATAAAAGTGTGATATCTTCTGCTGTTCCATGCTGAATTGGTTGTTTTTTATTAAATAGGTGCTCCTTTTCCGCAAATTTTTAAAAGATTTGGTAATTGCTGTTTTTTTTTTCTTTTTTAATCTGTAATCTATTAACCTTTAACATAACAATTCTTCACACTAGTTTCTGTTTGCGCTTTGCCTTAACAACCCAATGGTTGTGCTCAGTAAGGACTGAGTATTATGTCACATGTCTTGTATTCAAATGACCGTCAAAAGATTCTCATTTTACTTAACCTTCACTCTGCTCTTGTATTATCTCACGGCTAGTCCGCTTTTGCATAGAGAGGTTTTGTCATGTGAAGTTAAAGGGTTTATCTTTTAATTTATCGAAGAGCTGTCACCCTTCACTTCTTAAAATTTCTACATTGTTGACAAGTGAATGATATGATGTAGAACAGGTGTGAGTTAAGTATACAGACCAATTGGACTGTCAGAAAACCAATGGTCAAGCAGGGATCATTGAGTGAGTAGCGTGGCTTCTAGAGACAATAGGTTTTGGACTTCAGTTTTAGCACTGATTTAATTTTTTGGTGTTATTCTTTCCTCGTTTGAAATCCACTCTAAGTAAATAAGAGTATCTAGTTTTCTCTTATGAGGTACTTGTCAACTCTTTTAGTATCTCCCTTCTCCTAGTGACTTTCAGTTATTTTTTACTAGCTGCCCAGCTTAATCTACTGCATATTGCATTTGATAAAGTAACAGGGGAAGCATCACGGTTTTGATCTCTTTTACAAATCCTTCACTTGCTCTCATGCGTAGTAGGATGGCTTTGTGAAGACATAAACTTCATATGGGTCGAGTGAATTGATTTGCAAATGAGGAGTTTGATAGTGTAGATACTAGGTACTGAGCGGTCTTCAAGAGAAATTTAGACCTGTGGAAAATTCTTGCTTTTCCAGTGTTTAGTAGTTTCATAGAGAGTAGGGTTTCTGTAATTCAGCAATTACCAATTTTCCTAGGGAAAGTGAGAGATTATGAGTTCTGTGAGCCATTTGTTTTTGGAAAATGAAGCTCCTCTTTCTCCCACATTTGAAAAAAGTAGAATAGACTCTTAGAGTACATTTATGTGAGAATAGTTGCCATGAAATTAATATAAGGTACTTTCCCCCCTTAAAGCTATTTACAAATGGAGCCTTAACTGGTAATTTTTTCTTTCTATGACGTGATAAACTTAATCACTCCACTAGATTGTATGTATACAAGGATTAGTAGGTTTAAAATTTGAAGGAGAGAGGTTAAAGCAACAAGGAAGAAGAAGGCATAGGAAATAAAAACCTAGGTTTTGATGCACTTACACCTGAGAAAGTAATGTGCCACATGTCACTGAACTTTTGCTTAACAATTCGTTTGGTCACTGGTAAATTTGTGTTTTATTTGGTCACTAATCTTTATTTTCATGATTTATTTAGTCATTTTGGATTTTAAAAACACAAATGAAATAATAAATATCGTGTCATTCCTATTTTACCCCCATCATTTATAACTGACGTTAGTGTTTCTTATTACTACAATTAAAGGGACCAGAAAAGAGAAAAATCAAAACTGAAGGTAAAAAAGTTATTAAATCATATAAAGTTATACGTATGTACAGCTAACTAAAATATACCTTTTCTAACTTTGCAAATAAAAGAAAAATGGTACTGACCATGCATGTTATCAAATTGTGAGAGCAAATTAATAAAAGAGATTTAACTTTAAAACTTTCTGGGATTCCAACCACGAGGAGAGAGAGAAGAGAGAGCAGTTTGGGGAACTAATACTGGTTCAGTGTGATAACATTTGTGGGGTTTCAATTCGTCTTTTTTCTTTATTAAACAAGATTCCCCCGTGGAACCAGCGTCAATGTTAAAAAAGGGGTATTTTTGGAGTATCAAATCAGTAGATAGAAAATATGGATACCAACAGTGTAGAGGATCAACTACAATAGTGAAATTGAAAGATGGGAAACAGTTTCACCGATCCAAACACACAAAATGATGTTAGTTCAGGGACCAAATAGCTCACACCTCCATGGCCTCCGTTCACGGATGCACTGGGCATGAATCATGTTCACACAGAGTTTAAGAGAGTAGGGAACTAGTTAGTTTTTCAATTTCACCTTCACCTTCACCTTCACCTTCAATTTTGATTTTTTTTTTCCTTTTTTGATCCCTCTAGTTATAGTAATAAGAAACACTAACGTTGGTTATAATTGTAAAGGGTAAAATAGAAATGACGTGATATTTTATTTTATTTGTATTTTAAAAATCCAAAATGACTAAATAAATCACGAAAATAAAGATTAGTGACCAAATAAAACACAAAAATTCACCAGTGGCCAAACGAATTGTTAAGCAAAAGTTTAATGACAAAATAATTATTTAATCCTTTTTATTATTCCCTTCTTCTTTGAAAAACAGTCCAAGTTTTGACTTTCATAGTGGGACAATTTGGAGATGGAGGGCTATTATATTTCTCATGTATTAAGATACTAAAAGGTAAAGGCCATTGCTGCTTTTTTGAACACAAATCAAGTGAAAGAAAGTTTTGTAAACACTTGCTCAAAATAGTTCATGAACAATAGAAGTTCCTGATCTGTAGATTATGGTCCAAGTCCAATCTACATAAGGGCAGAAACGACAGAAAAAGTGCTTATGCCATCCAATAAGATGCATCAATAAGATATTTCCAGTAACAGTCTGTGCTGAGAATTTAGATATCCTTGCATGTGAGGTGGGTCTTTGTCAATACCTATTATTTATGTATATATATACTGCCAATCTACTCTCGCTATTTGGTAAAACAATACCTATTATATATATATATATATATATATGGTAAAACAATACCTATTATATAGAAATGTATAGTGTATATATATGGGGTTTAACTAATATCCCCACTAATTGTAGGAGGTTAGCAATGTCCCCATTTTTACTTTCCCAAAATGCCCTCATTTTTTAATTTTTAATATTTATTTGGAGGGGTAAAAATGTCAAAACCGTGTATAGAAA
>JAOWAN010069806.1:0-11439 GCA_028566635.1 Lobelia cardinalis
GTAGTTGGGCTGTAACCCGAGTTTGTGAATTGTACCCAAAAGAGAGTGAATCAAAACCTAACTTACCCTAGGGGCAGAAAATTTTGACACCGTTAACTGTTTCAGTAACAGTGTCAAAATTTTCTGCCACTTGGGTAAGATAGATTTTGCTTTCTCTCTTATGGGTACAATTTTCAAACTCGGATTTCAGCCCAACTGCATGCCCTACTTGATAAGGGCAATCTGTGCTCATGATGGTAAGCTTGTTCATGTTGCTGTGGAATGGTGGAGTACGTAAGCTTGTTCATGTTGCTGTGGAATGGTGGAGTACGGACTCCAACCAGATGCCATCGGTTAGAATAGGGCTTCGTAAGACGGGCAATACTAGGGAGCTACGGCCTTAACCTTAAGCTCCACCAAAAACCTATGGTAATCTTCCTTCTACTCGATTGTGGACAAAGCGCTTTGCCATGCAGCAGCACGCAGCCTGCCTATATATGACGTTCTGATAGGCTGCAGAAAGGAGGGTGCGCTCCTCGTCGACGGTGACTCGTGTGGTGGGGGATGATGATGAGGAGGAGGAGGAGAAGACAACTTCTTGACCATCTCTTCATATAGTTGGGTTTGTGCGGCGAGTTTGGCCAGTAAGAGGGTTTCATATCCGGCAAGAGTCATGACGATGTGAATAACAGATGACAGAGAAGGGGCGACTATTTATAAGAGTTTGCTACTCTACATCCGCTGTTGATGATACGGAAACATATTCTTACGGATTCCTAAACCTACCGGGAATGAACTTTGGTAAGTTTAATAATTATTTAATTATCTTAATATTTTAAAAGGTCTAAAATTTTCTTTTTCCTTGTTCGTCTAGGAGTAAATATAATACGGACTCATAAATTACCAAAAGAAAATATATAAGGTAAATTTAAGTGTCAAAAAAAAAAAAAAAGGTAAGCCACAGCAAATCTCCTCGAACTACTATGTATGGACTTTTGGGTCACCCGTTGATGTTCTAAATCCGCCAGAAATTCCCCTCTCCCAAAGTATTAATTAATTTAATCTAATATTTTAATTATTTTTTGTTACTAAATTAATAGCCAATTAATACCTTAATTATATATTACTTAAATTACTTAATTAAATATCTTAAGATCTAATTAATGCCTTAAATATATCTAATCCACCAATTCTTCTTTCTCTCCCTTCAACCCGTTTCCCTCACCTTTCAAAACTCAAAAATTCACCCATAGACTTCTACCCCTAACATGTCTAATCCATCCCCACCTTCTTTCTCTAAACCATCCCCACCTTCTTTCTCTAAATCCGACCACCACTAGTTATGTTTTCATGGAGTTTCTGAATTTCAAACAATTTTTTTCAGTTTTCCAATGTCGGTTTTTATAGCATGTTTAAGAATCTGTCATAACTAGAAAGAATACTACATAAACAAGAGAAGAAACTCATGAAACTGGATATATAGCTCAATAAAATTGTAAACAGACTGTAACATTCTGAGCGTCATTGCATAAAATATATGACATTTTAGGTTGTATTTGTGTGCTTTATTTTTCATTGAAAACTAGGGTCGCATTCATATATGCTATATGTGCGATTATGTGTGTATTATATTTGATAAGGTGTGCTTGAACGTATGATAATGAAATTTATATTGAATATTAGAATATAATAATAATAATTGCGATAATAGTAATAAATAAAAGTTAAGAAAATTGGAAAAAATACATGAAAATCAAGATGTAAATATTGTATTACCTTGTATTAATATTTTGAAATATATTGGGATGAAATAAAATAATTTATGAACATATAGTTGGGATAAAATTGATATTGTCAAAGTACTTTGGGAATAAATTGATGATTGAAAATGAGATAAGCATAATTTACTATTAATTATAAAAATATTTATTTATTAATTCGACGTAAAAATTAAACAATGCGAATAATGGGGATAAAGATTTAATGTCTTAAAAATATATGAAGCTAAAAATTAAGTGATTATAAAAGTTAGAATATCTAACTTTATATTTTAGAATACACAAATCAAGAATTAGGTGAAATAATTCGAAACCATTAATAGTATTATTAAATTAAAACAAAGATTAAAATATATACTTACCTTTTATCCTCCTACATAGGAGTGGCAATTTGTAACTCGATTAAATTCGCAGGTTTATAAAATTTGTAAAATTAACCTATTTAAGTGAGTGATAATCAATAAATTTAAACATATTTAATAAGTTAATGTCAAATAAATTCAAATTTAATGATTATAACTCATTTAAATAGGTTAATTTAAAAAAATTATAAATCCATGGGTTTCATCATGTTACAAATTACTGTCCCTACGACCGTGCACCGACCTAGGCATTGAAAGACAAAAAAAAAAAAAAAAAAAAAAAAAAAAAAAAAGGAAACAGAGAAAGGAGAATGGAGAAGCAGAAGAAAAGAAAAAAAAATTTTTAAGGGGTTAAAATTTTTTCTTAATTTTTAAGGAGGTGAGTTCGAGTATGCAAAAAATTCCCAACGGAGATTCACCCATTAGCGCGACGAACTAGTCCCTCGTGCCAGCGAGCAATAAAAAAAAAAAAAAAACAAAAAATAGATAGAGTTTCCCCTAGTCAATCCTTCATCCTTCATCGTTCCTTAATCAGCCGAGAGAAAGGATTAGAGAGAGAGAGAGGGAAACCGAGAGAGAGCTAGAAAAGAGAAGAAAAGTAGAAAGAAGAAAGTAGAGGAAATTGACTCAACATTGGTAAGTTCAATTTGTTATTCTTTAATCTGATTTTATTTGTATACGAAACTGATTTTGGTGTGTGAGAGAATTTCCTTTCTCTATCCTCGCTCATTACTCTGTTTTGTTCATGATAGTTGGCGATTCTAATCTGTTTGATGATGGGTTAATAATTGAATTGGTCATGGAATCAAGTGTTCTATGCATTATTTTTTATTATCCCTCTATGGTTTATTAATTTGTTAAGTGATTCGGTCAAAGTAGAATATGGGTTTTTAGGTTCATTGTAATTCTGAATTTTGGGTTGAACTCTTGATGAATTTTGGACTGATTTTGAGTTGGAAGGGAATAAGTTATATTATGTATAGGCTAGTGTTTTGCTTGATTATATGTGAAATCTTGAACCCTTTACATGGATTTTAAAACCTTGCTTGAAGTTCCCTGCTTTGGTTAATGTTTAAAGATGTGCTTACTGTGTTCTTGTTTTGTTTTCCACATTTGGCCTTTAGTAACATGGAATATTTTGACTAGCAAAGATGGTAATTACTGATTTACATTACTAGAATGTGGGTTTTCCAATTAATCATGAATCATGAACGCAAGGTGTTTGATTTATTACCGAGTAGAAGTGAATAAGCAAATTGAAATTAGATAATAGTCCTTGACTAATTTCGACTCTATTGGCATTTCTGGAATGGAATCGTGCTTAAAGAGCAGGTAGTTGTTTGAGGTCCATGAAATAATTTTGAATATTGCATGGTTGAAATGAGATGAAGTGATACATTATAAGCATGATTATGGAAGTATCATTGTTGTGATTGAACTGTTTGAAGCTTAAAGAGGCTTCAATTGTTGAGTGATCCGGAGGAAAACTCCTCATAACTAGTTTATCCAAGCTGTTGTATAGTAACTGGACGGATATAAGGAAATTCCCCTCTCTATGGACTAGTTTGAAAGAATATGCCTAATTCCTTGTAATCTCGGTTTTGGTCTAGAATATTGAGCAAATTTCATTCAGCCATAACTTCCTCATATTAATTCGAAATTCAACGATTCTTCACTGTAATTTGACTCATTTTTCGAGATCTTTAAAGTGAACTGGTTTTCAACGGTTAAATCTGCATAGCTTTTTCCCAGAATCCATGTTTTAATCACAGTGCCGAATACTTGAACGTGAAACTATAATTAACAAGAATAATTTGTATCTAATTCACCTTTACTCGGATTTGGATGATTTTTGAGGCTAAATTGCATTACTCTTCGAGGGATGCATGAAATGATATTTATAGAATCAAAAACTGTGCCTAAATTGCGATGAGCAGCAGCTTAATAAGCTGTCCATATGAAATTGTTTATTGCTTATCGTTGCATGTATTAATTGAATGTGAATCTTATACTTCTATGTTGTTTTGAGTGTCAGATTAAAATGTGTATCTGAGGTTGCTCATTCTTTTGGAGTCGTTTCGGAACTAAGGCAAGGGTCTTGTCAACCTAGAAACTTTCCTTTTCCTTGTGGATGGTAAGTATTTGGACTTGAACTGTCCTGTTATTGCTATGGTTCAGTGGTTTAGTTCATTTGAAGTCTACTGTTCATTTGTGAAACTCCGCTATTTACACTTTGAGTTTATTGATTAAATTCCTCGTCAAAGAGAGGAACCCAACACCAATTGTTGTGTTGGTATTGTGGCTTATAGTGTAAGTGTCATATGCAGTGATGCTTTGATGATTGAGTCAGATTGACTATTGAATTGATATTTGACCACTCTAAAGTATTATGAATTTGTTATTGATTTCGATTTGGGTTTGGGATATACCTTGATCGTCTGGTTGTCGTAGAATAGTGCTTTACATTGAAATGATATCAAAAAAATACATGACTCCTTATTGGGCAATTGCACTCACCCATTTTATTTCCCTTCGTTCCTCCTTCCGGTTGGCATGTGAGGTGACGATGAAGTCTGACTCAGACTTGGAGCTTGTTTTTAGATGTTTAGCTTAGGAGTCATGTATTTTTTTTGAGCTCATGTTTTGCTCACACTTTTTGCTAATTGTATATATGTACTTATGTAACTAGTATGTTTATAAATAGTAGGTTGTCATTTGCTCAAGTTTGTACATTATATATATATACTATAATCATATGTTTATGGAAAAAATGTTTGTTTAAATTGAATTCAATTGTTATTGGTAATTGTTCTTCACTCCTCTCACTTTCAGTATGAAGGTTTTGATACTTGAGAATTCAGATTATGTTAGTGTATAGTATCATTTGTTTGTATTGATTTTGGTATGGAATCCATTTGTACAACGACAATAGTTGTTCTATGTATTTTTCTTGGGCCAGCATAATTATATTTTGGCTGCGGAAAGATCTATTTTTTTAAACTTTAAAGACTAAATAAGTAAAACAAAAAACAAAGGTCAACAATTCTAAGTAACTTGGTTAACAAGAAAGCTTTGAGTTAAGGTAACGTGAGTGAGTGAGTTTAGTGGAATGTTAAGTGAGATTAGCTAAACAAACAATTGATGATGCCAATTTATATGGAGAAAAGAAAATACAAAGTCAAGAGCGCAAGCAATTGTATATAAAGCAATTAAAAAAGCAATAAAATGAGAGTTTGAGTGAAGAGAAACTTAAGCAACTACTTGTACATCCACTCATTGATGTTCTTCAAGTGTGCCTAGGTATACCTAGTAAGGTATGTCCATTTTCTTCATAAAATATACATAAAATTTATGAATTACGTACATAATATGAATATGAAATGTACATAATAATTATGAACATGATAATCAAATAATTCATGTGCATTTCATATTCATGTTATGTACATAATTCATAAACATTATGTACATTTATGAAAAAATTAAGCATACCTTGCTAGGTATGCCTGAACACACGGTATACCAACTGACTTACTTATTAATCCACTCTATCTTTCAATCTCCGTTTAAAATCAGTACAAGTTCGCTTAAAGTCTATCATTGGCAGACCTTTTAAAGCCTTTAAAATGACTAGTGCCTGCATATATAAGCCTATATCGAACTTAGCCGAAAATCCGTGAACTTAGGACCATGTACATCCTTATGTTGACCCTACATGGGCCTTCCCAAAAATATTGGAACCCTCACTACATTCTAGAATTCGAACTTTAAAAGATATTTCTTTCTTTTGGATCAAAGTTTTCATCATCAATTAGAAGATTTGTATTTCTTCTATTTCAAAATAATTTTTTTTTTGTTTAAATTGCACAAAATGTGAAAAAAGTTGTTGAATTAACAAATGGAGTATGTTGACGAAAAGAAAACTAGGGGCGATTCAAAAGAAAATTTTGATTTAAACTATTTTTTCTATTTAAAAAAGAAGTGAACGCTTATTTTAAAACATTCTAAGATAAAATATAAAATACTTATTTTGGAAATGAAAAATACATAACTTTTAAATAATCTACTGATTTCTCACACATGTTACATGTATGGCTAAATTACATATCTAATTATACAAACTTAGACCAACTAATGAAACCTAAAAAATAAGTTGGACCTCCCAATTTTGGAGGTCATGTGCGATGATCAATCGCTTGATTGAAACACCCTCCGGAAGGGACAAGTCTGAACATCAACCTCCCAATTAGCATGATGTTGATCATGTTTGATAGGACTAATCAAGGACGATGAAACCTAACATGTAAATTCGTAGAAAGCACATATCAAAATGCTCGAGAATCCAAGGCACGTAAACAACACCGTCATATCAACCTCCACAACAATCAAACACCACACCAGTTGTAGCTTTGAAGTGATTTCATATAACTTGATCAAGCATAAATTACATTGTCTAGAAACAGAACAGTGAAAACTAAATTGCTTTATCAGGTGAAACTCAACCTCATAACAAAAGGGGAGCTGAAATTCCAAAATAACATTTGTACCGACCGGTATGGATGGCTTGTGGAGACAATCTTTGAGAGCGTCGTGCGAATCAAACTACTCGAGTGTCGCAATAGTTACAGACTCCCAAGACCGGGATTTTGGTTTACACCAATGATGGACCCACTCCAAAGATAATGTTGCAAGGATAAAGGATTCATATAGCAGAGATGTTGAACAAGTTTGAATAACCTTAATAAAAGGATCCTCACTCAACTTCACAATGTATCCAAAGTTGGAACACCACCCATTACAGTACTGTTGCTCAGCATAGCAACTATATCCGGAAGAAGAAATGGGTTTGGTTGATCCATTTCGAGATGGTTTCAGCATTTTTGTTCGAGCAATGACGAAGCCACAAAATCACAAGTAAATAAATTTCAATAAACAAATTTTGGCCAGAAACTGATGTCTGATCAATTTGCATAGGACCAACATGCACACAGCACTTGGAAAATTAAAATTTGTGTCATAAGTTTTGTACTCCATTTGCACTTGGGAAATGAAAATTGTCATTTCATTTCCTAAAAAGAACATAAAAGACCAGTGATAGACCCATCGAAAAGATCCATGAATGTAAGGATAAAGAATTTGTGTAGCAGAGATGTCGAACAAGTCAGTATAACCTCAATAAAACTATCCTCACTCAACTTCACAGTTCACAGTGTCTCCAAATCTGCAACACCACTCAATTCAGTGCAGTTGAACATGGAAGGAAATATGGAACGATGCACTAAAATAAGTTTGAAATAAAAATTTAAAACGCAATTCATTGATTGACACCAGATGATTCAATGCACATCAAAGCGAAAGATAAAACTTAAAGAAGAATTGTCAATGACTGTATTTGAAAATTATGGAATCTAGAAATATACGTGAAATGAAGATGAATAAAACTCCAATGCTTGGAATCCCATAATTTTCTAACCATCATCATCTCAGTTCTTATTATCTTCACTAATCCCCAGAAACTTTCTAAGGATTTCCTTAGATGATCTATCTAAATTCTCACTCGAAAGCAGTTTTACTACCAAGGTAGTTGTACATGTATCCGCAGGGAAACTGTTATCACACATAATTTGAAGAAGGCCAACTGGGAGATATCCCTGCACAAGTATATTATAGATCAAACCATTCGGTGAGCAGCCAGCATTTTTCATTTCATGGAAAAACTCTTCCGCTTCTCTTAGCTTACCCATCTTAGATAATCCATTGATCATCACCCTGTAGGTACAAATATTTGGCTTTAAGCCCCTGTTAGGAAGATTATAAAAGAGCTTCTTTTTGAACAGGGAATCTATCAAAGTGCTGAAAGTAACTACATCGGGAGCTATGCCACGAGTTATTTGCATTTCATCAAAGAGAACAAGCGCATCCCCAAATATGCTTGTCCGGCACAACCCACTAATGAGAGTGTTGTATGTCACAATATCAGGAACGACTTCTCTATGAGGCATTTCTTCGAAACGACTCATAGCCTCGTGTATCTCTTTTCTCTTGCAGTACCCATTCATGAAGATGTTATAGGCTTATAGCTGATAACATCAGGTGCATGACCCTTGGTATCAGAGGCGGAGGGAGGGGGGGGGGGTTAAGACCCCTCCACCTTGAAATTTCCTTCTTAGATTTGCTATCGTGCCGACTTGTAGCCCCCTCCATGGATTTCGGCGAAGTAGGAGAGATCTGTTTCTGCGTCTGCGTCTGTTTCTTTTCCTTTTTTTTTTTTGAAATCAAAACGACACCGTTTTGATTAGTCGATTTCTTTTTAAAAAAAATTGATATAAGCAGAAAAGAAACGGGCTTTAGGCCCAAAGTTTATTTTCCAACTTCCAAGGATGTGCGCTGCTGCTGCTTTGATTTTCTTGCTTGTATATCGGACGAACGAACAAAGCGGAGCGAAGTTCCTTATAGCTTCACTTCGTTCTACTTCGTTCGTTCTATAAAGGATTTGATTCCATCGATCAAGACAAGCTAAAAGCTGAGAAACCAATCTCAACCACTTTCCATATCTCGGACGGGGAAAAGCGGCACTCGACATCTATTAAACAAGACCGCTGCTGCTGCTTCTTTGGGTTTTCTTGCCCTATTTCAAGTGGACCAAGTCTATAATAATTTTTGGTGATTTTGATCATCACCAATTAGGTACTCTCATCTCTTCTTTCTCTCTCAATATTATTTGGATTTTGGGATGAATTGTAGGGTTAAAATTGTTTACTTAATGTGATGAAATTTTGATAAATTATTAATTGTGATTATTTTCTTTGTGATTTCTGAGTTTTATTTTCAATTCATAGTAGTTTTTTGTGCCCTAAATATTGATTTTTGTGAATTGTGGCTATTTTGTGCCCTAAATACATTGAGACAGAGCTCTTCGTTAAAATTCCTAATTCAAGAATTTTGAAGCGTTTTCAAGATATGGGTACGCGTAGGCGTCAATAGTCGGACAACACAAAATTTAGTGTTATTTAAATGTACTAGTAAAGTTTAACATCTTTTTCCTTGTATTTTTAATAATTCTGTTATGAACTTAAAATGCATTTGTTCAAGTTTTTTGTGGATCCGATTCGTTCGTTTTATAGTTCGACCTGAATTTATTTTTTCGGGGGCGCTGCCCCCGAACCCCCATATTATTCAGCCTCCCTCGTAATATTCCTAGCTCCGCTCCTGCTTGGTATTATTTGAAATACTTCTTTAGGATCCTCAACTTCGCCTCGTAGACAATAGCCATGCATAAGTGCATTGTAAGTAACATTATCAGGCTCATGGCCTCTTTGAACCATCAAGTCGAGCACACTGTGAGCTTCTCTAGCCTTCCCTTCTTTACATAGTGTATGGACGATAACGTTGAAGGTTCGTACATTAGGTGAGACATTCCTTTTTAGCATTTATTTGAACAATCTAATGGCTTCATCAAACCAACCAAATTTACATAAACCATGAATCAAGCAGTTGTAAGTTATGATATTGGGTCTAATCCATTTCCGAAAATAATGCGTTTGAACAAGGCGATTGAAAGAAGTAAGGGCATCATCTTCGAGGTTAGCGAACCCTAACCCCTAACTCTGACCCATTTCTAGGTTTGGGGGTATTGCTGTGAAATGAAGAGAAAGAAGAAACAAATGGAAAAGGAGAAGAAACATTACCGGACCTCACTGGGGCAGCAGCAACAACCACTGCACTTGTCTGCACCCTCCTCCTCATCTTCATCATCATCAGATGACAACCATTTACTCTGTTGTATAATAAATAAGAGTAAATTACAGTAAACCCCCTTGAAGTGTGTCGGGTACACGGGTCCCCCTTGGATTTTTTTCTCCAACAGCCAACCCCCTCAAAACCTGCATTGCATGCTTGATTTATGCGTTTGAGTGTGATCTTTCTTTGACTGCATTAGCACAGCTTCTGGAATCGTGTAACAAAAATTCCAACAGGGCTCTCACCTGGTCCATCCTGCCATGTTTCTACAGCCTTGGCACATATTACTTCACAGTGAACAGCAAAGCTCTGAGAGTTCTACAAAAGGTTTATCAAGGTCCATTTTCGCATAGTCGAGTCCTGGAACGTTAGACGTGTTTACAAATTTCCGCTCACTCAACTAGTTACAAAGTTCACGCTCAGTTACACCCACCCATATATGTCCATCATCTTCGTCTCGTCAGGCACTTAAAACTTTTCTCCAAATTAAGGGCCAATAACTGGAGAATCATGTGCAAGCATTTCTGGGCTTATAGAGGACCGCTTCTCTGCAGGTTTGCGTGGAGACTCGACATAAACGGTTTCAGTATCTCGTTTCCTCTTGAGCTGCCCATCTGCTGATGTGGGACCTGAAGCCTTCAGCGTCTCCCTTGGGGGTAGTTTGGCTGAATGTTGAGGTGTATGTTTTGATGGCCGTGGATGTTTATACACTTCAGGAAAAATATATTCAGGAATTTGCTTCCAGCGAACATGAGAAACATAGATGGGTCCATCCTCAGTTTCCAGAGGACGTACATGTTAGAAAAATTCTTTAAAACAATACTCAAAGCAACAAATATATGAGTTTCGGTTTAAAAAGAATAATCAATACATAAATATAGATTATGCAAATTAGAAAAAGTATGCAAAATAAATTCGGCAAAGAACGAAAATCTGGCCGGTGAGTCGCGTGGTTGCCGCTGTCCTAAAGTCGTTATTGTCTCCCTACGTGCGGGTGCCGACGATCAACAACGACTCCACGATAAAACCCAAGCTCTCAGCAAATCTTCTCTAGGTGCACGTCCGTAGGAAGACGATGGAACTTGTCCGATCAACTGTTGCCCAAAACTCGTAAACTAGTATCGATAAGAAAATAAACTATAGATTTCTTGTGAACTTTGAGGGCTGAATGTGTGTGTAAAATGAGAAGAAAGGCAGCCCCTTTTATAGTGTTTAAGGTACAAGAGTTACACAAATTGGTCAAACATATTTACTCAAAATTAAAACAAATAAATATGAATGAATGAAAATAAATAGGAATGAATAAGGAGGTTACACAATGGGACAATGAATTTGAAGTTTAAATCTTAATAATTATAACAATCCCCTACAAGATTTAAACCTTCAAAATAACAAATTATGAAAATAATATATACATGTGGGCAACCTTATACTGTGCAATGGGCGCAGGAGTCTTCCGGACTTGAGCCTGCACTTAGTATTGACAAATTCCATTTGAGGGAGCCATAATGGACTACGCCTTGAATTAGGTCCCTTTTACCAAACTTCTTTCGTCACACACACAGTATTTGATATTGGAC
>JAOWAN010069827.1:0-11438 GCA_028566635.1 Lobelia cardinalis
ATATTCCTAAAATATTTATACACTAAATATTTTCAGAATCACAAAGATTAAATAAGAGTATTTTCATACTCTTTCAAATCCGTATTAGGGTTCTCCATTTGCACAAGGGGTTCATTTTACTTAGCACCCAGCTTAGCAAGATATCAGCACACTTGTTCCTTTCCTGAATGGTACATTGAATTGAGCAGTCCGTAGAATCTAGGAGCTTTTCAATGTCAATCAAAAGAGCATTAAGGGGATGGGAGCCATCATCTTGGAATTATATTTATATAAACTAAACTACTTTTTGTATTCTACTACTTCCTATAATTTTTTGATTTAAATATATTCTTAGATATTTTTTTATTTTAAAACTTTGTTCTTGTAATTTTTTTAAAAATTAGATAAGAATTTGAGATGTGTCAACAAAATAAATATAACCGCATGCCTCATTTAAAATATGATTGAAAATTTATTTGATAACTATACAAATAAATAAATTTAAGAATCTAAAATATAGTAAAATATATATCAAATAATAATTTTAATAATAGATTAGATTAAAATTAAGGACAAAGATAACATATAATTAAATAAATATATAAAAATAATTAAATAAATATTATAATAAATTTAATATACATAATAAATATATTATAATTTCATTTGACTTAGGGTCCGATCACAAGTATTATATATGCTAACATATGATATGGTACTGTTCACAATTTAATATTAATATACGATATTAGATGATATTTGATGTAATATTAAAGATATACATGGTATGTATGATGTAAGTAATATTATGATATAAAAAAATATAAAATTTGTGAAGAGTTATAAATATTCCATTCGTTATGAGAATATGTTCATAAGGACAACAACATTCAATTTTGGGGACAGGTGGAAAAACCAATTACAATCCTCATATTAAGCAAAAAAAAAATAATAATAAATAGATTGAACCAATTTTTAATTTTAATTTTAATTTTTTTGTGATGGGCTGGAACTAAGCCTGTTAATTTAGGTTAAATGGATTGTAATGGATTGAGTTACAATAAATAACAGGTTATAATGGTAACCTATTATAACCCATTTAATTAACCAATCAACTCAATTATGTAATAAATAGGTTAAGCTAAAATTAAATTATCATTTGAATACTCTTTCGCACAAAAAAAAATATTTTTTACATACTCTAATATACAATTTTATAATTAAATGAGTTGAAACGAGTTAAACTGTTTAATAGAGTAAAACGGGTTAAAATGGATTAATGAGTACCAAATTGAGAGGCTAGCTATAAGCAAAAGTTTCACGGGAGTTTCTCGGAGGGGAATCAATCAAATACTCACCTGAATCAGACGGCTCATATTATTCTTTGCCTCCCCTCCCAAGTCTAGCTTCAGCTTCTTTAAACCTCCAAAACAAAACCCCATTTTCACCACAACCCCTCCACCCCCCTCATTCTCTCGCTCGATCTTTCTCAAGCTCATCGGCCTTGCAATTTGACCGGTAAGCACGATCAATTTCCGTTACAATCACATTCTTCACACTTAAAATTGTTCCCTGACTATTTTAGGGTTTATATTACTGATTATGTTTGTGTTTCGATCTATGTCATTATAGAGCGCTCTATAGGTTTTCATTAAATGCGTAATTGCTTATGTGCTTGATTTAACATTTTATGAAAAGCATCGGTGCTGTGTGGACGAGTTTCAATTGGGGCATTGCTATGTAATGTGTGTGTAATGCCCTCCAGATGCATGTGCATATTAATGAATGGTTTTCAATGGCTATAATGATTAGTAGCAAAATGTTGAATGAACTGTTTATAACTTTGTTGTCATCTTATAAAAATATCAGTGTGTGTGTGTGTGTGTGTGTCTGTTTGGATGAATTGCATCTGAAATTATAAACATGTGTGTATTTTTGTATGGGTGCAAGAGCATTCAAATCATCCATTTACGTGTCTACATCCCTTGCGAAGTTATTCCAGCATGATTTGGAACTTGGAAGCAAAGTGTCAGTAAAATAAAAATTTCTTGCCAGGCATATTGATATTATTGAAGAAGCTACTATTTGGTGCCTCTTGCTATTTCTTCCTTTTTTCTCTGCATACTCTTGGTGTAGGAAAAAGATCTTGGCTAGCTATATGAAAATCCAGTTTATGGCGCTACTATAGATTGATTTTCTTAATGTTGATCTCTTCGGAGAAAATCATTTAGAGAGTCCTTATTCTTGCTCAATAAAGATACCCTGTCTATATAATGAGGGATAACAATTCCCTTCATACTGAAAGTGTTCGATGTGTGGCCATTGTTTCTTGACTTGGCTGTAAATCATTATATATACATACATATATACACATAATACAATTTTAATACCTAACTTATGATGGAATAATAGGCATTGTTGGTCTTGTTTACAGTGACCCCAGATCGAAGTCACTCCACTATGGCGACAAGACAGTTTCTGAGACATGTACAGCGCAGGTTCTCTTCGAGTGGCAAAGTTCTAGGTGAGGAGGAAAAAGCTGCTGAGAATATCTACATCAAGGTAAATCCTGGCAACTGGTGTGGTGGTGCTAGCACTATGTTATTAACTAAAAGCTGTTTGGTTTCTTTATTTATGTGTGTTTTTATTGCATTATTTCGTAATGTTGTGAAGAAATGCACATATGGTAAGCTTTCAATTTGTTGTGGGGTTGCCCTGTGATCAGTCTGCTGCGGAACATTTGGATTGAGGGGAACTCGCGGATTTATAGAAATCGAGAGTTATCGCTTCCGTTGTCGTGGGAGAAGATCACTGTGCATTCTTCTCTTTGGGCTAGGAGTTTTGATGCTTTCCGGGGCTTGACTTTGGGTGATTTGGCTAGAGATTGGAAATATGCTATAGTGTAATTCAAGTGTATTTCTAGTTTTTACTTTTGGTGGATTCCTTGTCCGCCAATTTTGTATCTTCTTCTCTTATCGATGACATTTCTTCTTTAATCAATTTTTTTTTTCGTTCTAATTGTTGGGACTGAATATAGCTTTTCAAGGCTAGCAAATGTATACTTAATACTCAAATTAATTTTCTCTAAACTATGCGCCTCACTCGCATGAAGCCGGTGCCTAGCCGTGTGCCTCTCGCCTCAGGCTCCAGCAGGTCTGTCGCCTTGCTGCTCTTTTCGCCTTTAACAACTATGGTCATTTTTAAAAGGGGCCGTAAGCACTTTCTGTTTAGCTTATAACATCCAGTCAGGCCTCTCTCCCTGCATGACTAGGAAAGCTCAATGAAAACCCTCTCTTAGAAACTAAATACGGTAGTGTCGACAGATGATGCAGCAGTCAGGACTGAACAGTTACTGCTTTTATCCTTCACTGCTGAGTGATCAATGGCTTGAAAGAGTAACCTCTAAGAGAGGGCTTAGAGTCATAGCAACATAAGCTTGTCATATTAACCTAAGTGAAGTAGAAATGGACTTTTTGTCCATTTTTGCATCTTTTGATGGTTTAAGATGATTCTTGTTTTTTATCAAAATATTATGGAACCCCCCCCCCCCGGGACTGTTTATACTTTCCACAAGTAAATTAAGTATTTCAATATTAGTTTATTAAATTTTCTTTACGTGATGATTCGCTGACTCGCTATAGCAATAGCTTATGATTCTGGTTAACAGCATCTTCTGTTTAATATAGTCGAAGAGAGTGATGTTCGAGTTTGGAACATCGCACACCAAATTATTAATCACAATATGACCGAGTCATTGGAGATCGAAATTTCCTATGGTACATTTGGTAGGAGGGGGTGGAAAAATGAAGGTATGGAAAATGAGTGTTCATATTACCACCCATTGGGGCTGGAAAGTGTATTTCACTGGGGTTGTTTGGTTGAATTAAGGGGAGAAATGAGAGGGTTTCATTTTCATATGTTTGGTATAAAAACTGTATTTATTTTACCATTATGCCCTTTCGATGTATAATAAATTTTGTTTTTTGAGAATGGGACCGAAGGATAGTACAGATTTTTGAAGCTATTCAAGATTGTGCTTACTCCCCCCCCCCTCCACCTTTTTTTGGGGTGGGGTGGTGGAGTTTTATTAAGGATTACGTGTTTTTATTTCCCTCTAACTTTCCCTCCTACCATGCACCCCTCCTACTTTTCTTTCCCCCTTTTCCACCCCTCCATTTTTCCCACCTCCCAAACATACCATGTGAGAAAATTTTATTTTCGCAACAGCAGGTCTCCGTAGCATAGGTTTTAATTGGTGGATCATGATTCTGAGCAAGCACATTATTTGATGGCGGGGGCGATGGACAAGGAGTAACTGCTTAGTAACTTTGTTTTTCCACTCATTCAAGGTAGTGCCGCCTCCTTGTAGAGAAATTCTATGCAAATTAGGCACTTCCTCTACTCTGCGAGAACATTGCCCACCATTTTTTGGCTTTGGTAGATAGTATCTTATATGCAAGCTAGAGCGATATTTTGAAGCATCTAACATAAGTTGTTGACCACATTATTGCATCTTCAATTGACAACTTAACCCAGCTAGTGCAGTGATGATCGTTTCATTGTGCACATATTGCTATATTTCGGTTGTTATTTTATCTAACGGCACTTTATCGATCCCTACCTCTATTCTTGGCTTTTCTTGTTGGAACTGATATATACTATTGGTTGTTGAGTCCATAAATGTCGACTCTTGAAGGTTGAAATAATTATTTATATGTCTTTCCTATATATGCTTTGTTGTAATTTTTTGTTGCTTTATTGCTACTGCAGAAAATTGAGCAAGAGAAGCTGGAGAAACTCGCTCGCAAGGTCTCTCTCGCTCTCTCTCTCTCTCTCTCTCTCTCTATATATATATATATATATATATATATCTCAGCTAGTGCAAGCAATTTTCTGTGATGTTGCAGATTGTGTGTTTGGTTGTTTAGTTTAGAACTACTTTACAGTTCTTCTACATTAGGACACTGGGTCATTGACACATACCAACGATTGATTTTGTTTTTTCAATGGTAGTTGCTCTTTCCTTTTTCCATAACTGTTTCTTATTAAAACTATAGTTCATTGTTCATACATTATCACGAATAATTAATCTCTCCAACTCACTTCCCCTCCTCTCATGGCATATGGAAAGATTGGGATTGCACGATGTTTTCATCTTTCTCTATGCGTTGGTTGGGCAGCATGTGGGTGGTTCGAAAGTGGACAGATTTGTGATTCCAGTATCTTTGGATGTAATGGGAAATATACCATAAACAAATGTGAACTCTTCAAGTGGGACGCTTCACTAGGTTCAAGTGACTTCAATCATTATTGCCTGTTACTTGGTAAATTAATGCCGTTCACATTGTTGATTGCCACATTGAACAATATGTTCTTGTATTGCATCAGTTTACGGGTTCCATGTTGATGTAGTCCTCCTCTTATGGATATTCAATGTTTGCAGAGGTTGCTATATCCTGACGGCTAAACCTTTATTGTTTGCGGTTGGATTCTCCAGGGTCCTAAAGCAGAAGAGACTCCTGCAGCGAGCTCAGGAGGGTCAGGATCTGTACCTGATGCAAAACCTAGTGAGTCCACCTCCTCAACATCTGGGGTGTCAACTGACAAGTACAGAAACTATGCAGTTGTAGCTGGTACCATCACTCTTCTTGGGGGACTTGCATGGTACCTCAAGACTAGGGACAAGAAAACAGAGGAGTTCCAGGACTGATTCTGATGGTACATCAAGACCAGGACAAGAAAACTGAGTGAGTTCCAGGACGAGTCTGATATGTCTTGTGGAAATGTGAAGTGTAGTTAAGTTCCTCAAAAGTTTCTGGATTTTCTATGCTGGCTAGATGAAAATAAGCTAGATGTATGTATGATGACAGTATCAATACTTCTTTATCTTGTTAGATGATATGGTTCATCCACATATCATGCTGAAGAACTAGAGCTAGTCGAACATACCATCTGGGTGGAACTATGTTTGCTTCTAGAAGATCATAACCGCATTTGTAGAAAATTTGATTTCACTGGTTTAAACCTGATGAGTCAATGCTATAAAAATTGCATAACTCCCAGACATGGAACATTCTTGTGTGTTTAATATCTGCATAGCTGATGGATGCGTTCTTATGTATGAATGAATCCACTATCTTAAACTGCAGCAGCACTGTTCGTCGTCTGCAGACGAGGTGAGTTGGTCGGAGGTAATTGGTATATCGTGTGCCTAGGCATACCTAGCAAGGTATGCTCATTTTATTCACAAATGTACATAAAATTTATAAATTATGTACATACTATGAATATGAAATGCACATGAGTTATTTGATTATCATATTAATAATTATTATGTACATTTCATATTTATATTATGTATATAATTTATGTACAAAGTGGACATACCTTGCTAGATATGCCTAGGCACACAATATAATTTGCCCTTAACTAAAAGCTTGCTTGTGCTGAAAAATTCTGGTAGCTAAAGGTGCGTTGGCTTCTGAGAAGTAAAAACGTTTTACACATGCCTAGTATGTGGAGTTCACTATTACTTGGGAAAAGAATATTCTTCTGCAGTAAGGTGGCAAGAATATTTTTGAACATGACCGTAGTGGCTCTCTTTCATGTCCCAAGGGAAAATGAAACTCAAGTTCTTTCAAGTCTGTCGTTAGTTGAAAAAATGACGAGTCATAGGAACTTTAAAGGAACTACACGAGATGAACTTTGGTTTCCCGACTTTTGGGTCCCTGCCCGACGGGTGAGTCGGAATTCCTTGTTCGAAGGGAGGCTTATGCAGAGATCCCTGGCTTCAACTTCTACGGAAGTTCTAGTTTTCATAGAAACTGCAGATGCAGAGGCGTACATTTCTAGAAAATCGAAGCCTTGAGTTCTAGTTTCTGAGGACGCACTGCATTATGGAAATCCGCTTGCCGAAGAATACTCACTTTCTTGAATGAAACGCTCAGACTTGAGTGCGAAAGGGTTTCTCTTCTATTCTATGTAGTTTGCACTACTAATCCATTATAGTTCAAAGAAAACTCCCATCAAAGTCCACCTGATAAAATTCCATCATAGCCCACCTGATAAAATTCCATCATAGCTCACCTGAAAACCCCATCCACATCTACAACAACTCCTTTCAGCAACCACTAATCCAATGCACTCTAGCCAACAAAATCAGAATTGCGAACTTCCTAATAGAATGGATTGTTGGTTGGTAGCAGTGGACGATGGAGGAATAAAAAAGGTTGGTGTGATTCTGTTTGCTACAAATTTTGGGGGACGGGTGTGGGTGGGATGGTGGTTGAACGAGGAAGGGTTGCGGTCGTGGAGGAGTCTTGGGCCATTGGTCGTGGGAAACCAGAAGCAGATCCGGGGGAAGAGAGAAGAGGTCGTCACAATAATCGAAAGTGAAGGTTGCTTTTATTTTAACGAGTGCTCCATATAAGATACCATATATGTAGTTTGAATGAAACGTGACGAATAAAATATCATCTATAATACAAAGATAGCGGTCGATATGAAATTCAAAAGTGACAGTTGCTTTTATTTTAACAAAAATGGACTCCATAAAATGTTATATATATATATATATATATTTTTTTTTTTTTTGAATGAATGCCACAAGTAAAATATCATCTATTCTACGGTATAAAAGAAAGCATCTAATGTGACACTTTGTTTTTATTTTTACACATTCTCTGCTCCTCCCACCTTCTATTTATTATTATTTTTTTTTTTTACTTTTTAAATATTTTATATATGAAAAATCCTATCTAATGTTCTAAAGACTGTTATAAAGTTATACTTGATTTGATTGAGCCTAAGTACAAGAATTAGAGTTAGCAGTTGAGCTCTAATATCTAACTTACTGCAACAGTCTTCATTCTTCAATTTTTGACTCCAACCAATGATCAAATGAGCTCCTCCAATATATTCTCAGTACAAAAACTGCATCAAAAATACATCTCTTGATTTGAGATATAAAGTATAAACTGTAATAACAAAGGCATCAACCACCTATTGTACAGCTACTTTTATATCATATAGTTAGAAAATTAAAAGTTAAAAGACGAGAGATGTAAAAGAATGCCACATACTAGATAAGTCATAAGAGGACGAGAGACATATGGTGCATTTGTACGTGAAGTTTTTTTAATATGTTTTGTTTTTGTTTGTATTTTGTGTTGGTTTTGGTTTTGTAAGAATTTTACAATTTTGCCCTTTAAATTTTAAAAACTTACATGATAGTGATGGAGAGAGAAAGAGAGAAAGAGTGATAGTTATAATTTGATGTGATATTTGATAGGATATAAAGGTGATATAGGGGTATGTAAAAATAATAGGCAGAGAGAGAAAACTTGTATTTAAAAAACTTGCATTTTTGATTTGTTTTTCAAATAATATTTAAAAAACTAGACGAGTGAACACACCCATAATCTATCCAAAGTTCATGCCATTTAGACAATGCTTTTTAAAAAGAAGTCAAAGGAATCTTTTGACCCAATGACTATATTTTGAAGCCCTATAAATATCAATTCAATTCAAGGCATTACACAAGTTTGAGAAACTACAGAAACATGAGCCATGCTACGTATACCGCATAAATCAATCGCATTTTCAACCACAGTTGATTTATGTGGTTGACCAAGTGTTTTCCCAGAAACATCAAGTTACACCATTTCTCTGCGAGAAGAATTCTCATCCTTCATCAAACTTCAAAGTCATACAAAAATTTTGGATGATATACAACTCCTACATTCAAGATAGCTTAGAAAATATTTTCTTCGTTTTACAATAGTTGACCTTTTAAAAATAAAAAAAACGTTTCAAAATAGTTGATGTCTTACAGATTTTTTCGACAAAAGATCCAATTTGGTCCCTGTCCTACCTATCGATTGTATAAGTAATTCCTAACCTTTTTTTTGTTGGTCTAATACACAATCTATCAATTATAACCTAATTTAGTCCCGTAATCCAAATTGAAGGGGTTGACCAGTTAATGTTGCAATATTAATCCTACGTGATGCTTATTTGGCGCTGATGTAACATGCATTTTGATAAAAAAATGTCAAAAAAACCTTCGTACCCTTCTACTCATACTATATTTAATTTATTAATTTTATAAGATTAAACAATATTAATTAAAAACTTAAAAAAAATTGAATCAAAAAATAAACAACATCACCATTCACCACTACCGTCGCCAACACCATCACCACCACCACCCATGGAAATCTTCTCCTCCATTTTGTCCAACAGTATATATTATTCCAGATCTCAAACAAAAAATTACATCTCAGGTGTGATTTTACTGATTTTCCATCCCCACCACCATCAACATTCAAAACACACAGTCAAACATCCAATCCAATTATCCAACCACTTGAACATTGGCAATCCAAAACAAACCAATTCTACCCAATAGATATTATATCAATTTTGTTCATGCATTACATCTCATAGAAGTGAACCAGTCACATGGGGAAGAAATTTTGTCCTGCACGTCTTCTCTTCCTCAGTTTACAAATCCAACAAGAAAAAAATCCAAATTCATCTCTAAGCCAAACATTTAGCCAAAACAAAGCGATGACGAGGTTCATAGATTAAATCGAAACTAGGGATTACATCTGAATTTCTTCAAAATTAACAGAAGAAGAAATCCCAGATTTTTAGAGTAACGACAAGCCCAGGTGTAAAGACAATCGGAGATGGCGGTTGGCGATTTGGGTTTGTGCTCGAAAACTTGCAAAGCAGATCTGAGTTTATGTTGAAGAAGATGGTGGAGGACGGTGAGGAAAAGAGGATGGGTAGCTAGGATGAAGAGAAGAACAGATCTTGATTTTCAAGGGGGATATTGGAGGTAATGGTGGTGTTGGCGAAGAAGAAGAAGGCGGAAGGAGGTTGGGATGGGGAAAGCCAAATCAGTGAAAGTGGCAAGCTGCGCTAGAAGGAGGAGAAGGGTGATTGGTGATGAGGAACGGTAGCTATGGTGATTGGGACGAGCGGTGGTGGGGCTTTTTGAATTTGGTGGGGGGACAGTACTGGTAAAAGCGGTGATTAGATAGATGGACGGGAGGAGGATAACGGCGAGTCCGCAGCCGTGTTGTGGGAGGAGGATAACGGCGAGTCCGCAGCCGTGTTGTGGGAGGAAGGTGGTGGCGAAGAAATTGCAGATGAGGGAGATCGAGTTTTGATGGGGAGGGAAGAGAAGGGGACGGGGAAGGAGGGCGGGGGGAAATGGGTGGTAGGGGGAACAAGGATTTTAATTTATTTTTTAAATTGATGTCTTCTAAAAAATTCTACTCCGTAGATATTTAAAGTCGGTAAAAAGGGTTATGGGTTTGCCACGTAGAAGACTTAAGGTTAATCTTGCTTTGTGGTGCATTTGATATTTAATTACATTTTTCATTCATCTTCCACCACTAGATGTTAAAATATTAGGTTAAACTCTAGATTATCCCTAAATTAATTACATTAAAAGTATATATAATGATCATTAAACTTCTTAATCTCTAAATGAATTTGTATAGTTTTTTGTATTAATTATCAATACTAATCATCTAATATCTTTCACTATATATACTAAACTAATACACTTATCATATATACTAGAATATAACACTAGGTTAAACTTTTAGACTAATACATTAGGTTAAACTCTAGATTATCTCTTACTAATCTAAAGCTCTCTTCTAATAGAAATGGAATACCAATAGTCTTCTTTAAATTGATATCAATATGAAACTGGTCATAACCTCTTTGTTTTCTCCATTGATGAATTGATTTAATGGCAAAAAAATGTCCGAATAATGCTACCCTCCTCTAGGAAAAAATCTCTAAACACTTTGAAAGAGAGACTTTGTTCATAATTTCTTATCATCATTCTCCTAATGCGTTCAATGTTTATTTCTTCCGAATGTTATTTTTTACACTAATAATTTTATTTTCCATGACAGTAATTTGATAACCACATTTCCACCAGGTCATCACCTTGGCATCTAGAGGAGTATTTTGCCCAAGCCAAAAGTAGGCTTCATGGTAGTCATAAAAAATTAACCTATGTCCATGAGCACCCCGTTGCAGCCAAGACAATTGAAGGAGACGGGAGTGTGCCTCCGATATTGAAGATGCGACATAAGCTTTGATGATTCGGAATTGAAGAAAGGTCCATTTGTAATCAATTAATCAATTACAGTGCCAATTTGAGGAAAACGGATTGTATGACTTTTTAAGTCCCTGAAAAAGGGGCGTGATAGTTGGGCTGTTCTTGAAGGTGAGTTTAATTTTTGATTGTTTCTTCCTATGTATAACATCAAAACTTTTTTTTTTTTCTCTCCGTTATGATATTTATTTTTGAAATTTCGATTTTAATTTCTCATAATAAATTATTGGATTACTTTTTTTTGGAGTTTTTCTCTTATAAGACTTATCCTTATTTTATAACATGATTTTGATTTTACTTTTATTTTTATTTT